>CABFPE010000483.1:5129-17043 GCA_900660155.1 Hofstenia miamia
TCTATATCTAAAAAATATACGATTCTAAGTATAAATTAAATTTCTATATAATTGAAGACAAAATTTATTTCTTATCTAAATTTACATGTAATCTACTTCAAACGTTTTAGACATAGCTCTGGTATAGCCCTACACGAATATCTAGTTTCAATTAATGCGACGAACCAGCTTAGCACTTTCACTAGACATATATAGAGATAAAACTTCAAATTATATAATTAATTAATTCGATCATGAGACGAACCTTAGCACGTGCACTAAACAAATATATATATATCGAGAAAACACCAAATTATTTTTTATTAATTTAATGACAGACGACCTTAGCACATGCACTAAACAAATATAGAGTATAAATACAGCAAATCGGATTGTTTATTAAGTTTATTCATTTAATCCACCGATCACCTTAGCACGTGCACTTAAAAGCACAATTTACCACTTAATTTTACCAAAAAATCTGAATATAAAATTGTAGGAAAACAAGAAAATTCGATGTTTGCAAAATAATTATACAGCCATGTATCACGCGAAAATTTCACCTTTAAAAATTCATTTGATGGACATCCCAGTTTGTGCAAACACTTTATAAATTTTGCACAAAATAATTATTTGTAAAAACTTTGCAAATACTATTGGCAAGTTCCCATGAATCCTGAAGATGTGCACAAAGCACAATTTTTAATGCCATACAGTCTTTATAATTGGTGCTACATGGCCTTTGGTCTATGTAGTAGACCCCGCAGCGTTCCAATGGTATTAAGGCCCTACAAGTCGAGATATTTTTGTTGCAAGTCAATTTAATTTGGGTCAGTCCCTTAAAATTAGTTGAGTTGGGCCTTAAGTCGAGTCGAATCGGATTTCAAATCTCGAGTTTTGCTGGGCACATAGTACTATCAATATCATAATTGCAGTCACTATTAAATAATCAACTGCTTTCCAAGTAGAAAACAGTAAATTCCAGTAGTTGCATTTGTAATTGGCTAAAATGTGTAATTGGTAATAATTATTGTATTTAGATATAGGGTTAAGCAATCAACATTAATGTTGTTAAGTTATAGAAAGAAAGACCTGGCAAATATCATTCGAATAAAGTTTGTTTACCAACTTGAAATAGTGACCTTTGCTAAAGAAGTTTCAATTTAACTTCTACAAAAGACTAGAAACTCTTTATGTTAAAAAATTAAAAACAACCTATTCAGAACGAAGAGGCTACCAACAGAAAATCAATCAATTCTAACATCTTGATGTTAGTAATGATCATTTGTTAGACAGTATTGCTCAACCCCAATGAGTCTCAAAAATTATTATAAAAAATATTTTCCATTAAAAAATTAAAATATTATTTTCAATTAAACAAACATACTTTGCACTATTCAAAATCAGCTCAACAAAACTCAAGATATAATTGAAATTTTGAGCTAAGTCAAATCAGGTACTAGACTTGAAAAAAGTGTTGAGAATGGCAAAAGCAAGCTAGAATAATGCTAGTGACACCATAGGTGATCATCTAAGTTTTGTGAGCCTCCAGCAATTTGTTCGTCATTTTGAACAGCACCAAGCTCCCAACTCAACATAAAATATTTTGGATGGGAATGCTAAAAATTATTGAGAGTAGCTCTCTTTTTTCCTAATAATTATTAGGCAGAATTAAAGTAGTTTTTTGTATTAAGCTGCACCATGATCGTAAAAAAATATATATAATCAATGGTACTATTAGATTTCAGAGGTATTCAATGGCTCTATAAGAGAAACTAACCTTGCTGGTAATATGATTAATAAAACCTTCAGGTCGAGTTGGTTCAAATTTTTTATGGGTCTTTAAATCGGGTCATTCGAGTCATAAATGCATTTTTCAGATTTCTGTCTTCTAAGTCAAATTTTTTTCATTTAAGAGTTAGATATCTGTTTGGAATCCAAGCTATTTTAAGAAAGGAGCTTTGGCTGATCTTGAGGCATTCGTTTTTTTCTCATAGTATTATGTTCCACCATTTTATTAAATTCAATGGGTTAGTTTTAGTTCTTGAATCGTTCTTAGGAATATGAAATATATATTTTGAAATAAGTAGCATCATCTACTTACCCAAAGAACCAAATCGGCTTCAGTTGGTTCAAATGTAGGATGCCGAGTAGGGCAGTGTCTATACATATCATTCGGTCGTGTCAGTTTGGATCGGGTTCAAAAATTTTGATACGCTTCCATGTGCTCAATTAAATTCTGTGATTCACTGTTAAAAATATAATATGTAGAAATAAAATTTTGATAAATCGTTGTCAATAAATCTAGCAATAGCTATTGTCTAAATTAATATTAGAACACTGACAAAAATTTATGTACCAATGGTAACATTTTTATATGATTTTCATGGACATCTAATCAAATGTTAAAATACAAGCTCATACAACTGTTAATTAATTTATAAAATTTTATCAACATATACATATGGCAGAAGCAACTACACTGAACTGTTTCTATTTATGTAGAAAAACAACCAAATCCTTTAAGGTTTGTCATGCTGAAAGTCGACATCACGAATCTGCATAACAGCGCAGTCAATAGTACCTCGCACTGCGAGTAGAAAATTTTGAAGAAAATGAAAGGAAAGATGCTCCTCATTTACACTGTGCATTCTGATTTTAGAGATTATGTTATTTCGTGAGATAAAAGTGCTACAAAATTTTTACAAAACATAAAAAATTTAAAAAATTCAAAAGCAGTTTAGGGTTAATCAATGCAATAATTTATACAGAGCAATTCAAGTCCTTCAACATATTAAGGAACTAAGTTTCTTCTTGGCATCAGCGCCCCATGCCCTTTAGCCTTATCATTCTATACTACAGTGAACTTGTGAACTGCGATTTATCCCTTGATAGAAATTTTATCAAATTCAGGCTGATATCTATTATTTATATGCAAATACAACAAAATATATATAAATATATGATTGTAAATTACATGTATTTCCATTATATATATATATCTATATATATATGCAGCACATGTATTTATCCTACTGCATATATATATATATATATATATATATATATATATATATATCCTATATTTATATATGATAAGGTAGAGCCAATGCCCCTGTCTGACCCTTATAGCCCGTACCTATAAAAATAGGCCCGTTCATTTATCTGTTATTCCCATAGTTGAATTTATTAAATTATAATAGCTTAATACAACAAGAAATCCTTAAAATCTGCCATTTTGCATGCACACTTAAACGGTAATAAGAACCATCAATGAAGTTTTCATAATTCTACTGGGAATTTTTCAAAATCTGTAGTGATTTCCTTCAAACATTTTTAAGCACAAATAAGTCATGATCTAATGAGCATATTTAATATCTGAAAGCATAAAAAGATAGGAAATCTTCTCTTCGTTCTTTTTCGCCTTTTACCCGCTCGCTGATGCTGTTCTGTCCAGGCCTGTCTTTGTGCGAAATCAGTGGTTCCCACACCTATGGTGCGATTTCCTCTGATCTTGTGCACAGAGTGCCTGCTCACACTATTTTTCTCTTGAAAGCAAAATGTTTTTTGGAGTAGTTGTTGTTTCCATGAGCATTGGATGATCTCATTACCAGAACATTAGGCATGGTAAGAATTTGAATGCTTTTTTACAAAAATCATATTTCTCATTGAGAAAAGTATGTGTTTTTATAAACTTCATCATGACATGAGTGCGCACACACAAATCGATGTGTCCACACAAAACTTATTATAATAATTTAAGTAGGCCTTAAGTGTCTTCCGTTGCTAGCTAGCCAGGTCTTCATAAAACATTTTTTCCAATTATGGAAGTGCATAAATCTCAACACCTTTGAAAAAAAGCAACAAAGTGTTATTATTCTTGCTCCATCTTCTCATGTTAACAGTTATATTACATTTCCATTTAAGAACTTGTGTTGTAAATGTTTCAACATGCTGCTTGAGTTTTTTTATAATACTCTTAATGGCGAAGTTTTCAGAACTAAATGCTTTTTCCCACCAACTTTTCAACACTAGTGTAAAATCATTGATCACCTGTTCTCACTTTTGTGATCTGCAAGTAATTGAAATTGAACAAATATCCTGGAAAAATTCAGTAATGGTTGGTAGATATTCCCATAAAATATAATTCCATATTTGCATCAATAATATTTCTTTTTCTATGTGTGCTCAATTGAGCAATAGAAAGCACAAATAAGTAATCATTGATTGTGTTGTTAAAATTAAATTGCATGATTTTTCAGTCTAATTTAGTTACTTTGATGAGTAATCTCCTCCTAGAATTCATGGAACATACATAGAAATATCAACAAAAATTAAAAAAGAATTAAATGATATCATAATTTCACACAAAAAATTTAGCCAATATCATGAACATAGTTGACTTTTTCATATTTAAGTGAAAATATAACTTTCTAGAGTGAAGCCACACATAATACAAATATTAGCATCAGAAGCACATCAAGCCTGCACTATTAGATAGCAAGATATTATGAAAATTTTTATATTACTTCTGAAACATCCTGTATCTGTACACCTAACATATGACCAAGGATTTGTCTGGTTATAGCAGGTAGTCAGGCCACTGGATTTTTTGAACCGTCTCTTGTAGAAATAAGCAGTAATTCATGAAAGTATTGTGTGACAATTTACAATATGTTATTTCATCATAAAAAATGAAATATGGTGAAGCACATCTCATCCTGTGTCATCATGTTAGGCTCAGACACTTCTGTTAGTATGATTGTTACTATCTCTAATTGACAACACACATCATAGTACTGATTCTCATTTTCCCAACAATCTTGCCATACTAGGTCATTGTTACCTGCAAAAAGTATATGGATTCTCAGGTTTAACTGTTTGGTGTGGTCTTCTAACTTTACAATCATAACATGAATTGGTAGACTTTTCTCAAAAATATCTTTTGTATTTGATTTTCAGGCTATCAAGACTCTTTCATGTTGCATCCATCTATTAACTGTTCTATCTGACAACTGTTCTATAATAATCAGCTTTATATTTTTTCATAACATCTCAGATGCTATTCACATATTTAAGTTTTATTGATATTTTAGCTGCTACTCTAGGAAAATCCTGGTAAAACTAATGAAGTGTGTATCTTTTCTCCAGAATATTGAAAATTAACAGAGTATTTATCAGCTTTTGTGGCATACATAGAAGGGTTTTGTTGTTATTCTTATTTTTTGGACAATGGATATTAATCCTGCATTGCATAACTTAGCATTTACAATTGTTACAGGGTAATTGATACATGCCTGATTATGCTACCTCAAAAGGATCATTATTCCACAGTACAATTTTTAGCAGTTCTTCTTAGCATGAATGCTGTCAAGGATTTACATGGTGTGAGCAGGGCTGTAACTTTGTTTGTCTAGCATATAAGCTTTTGTGAAAACTATTTTCATTAGAGCAATTGTGTTGTTACTGCAGGTTTCCTCATATTTAGTTTGTATGATCCCCATTTGAGTTGGTTTTTCACATTCCTCAATTATCACAATTCTATCTTCTTCACTAACTTCCAAGTGTGGTATTCTATATTTGATAATTCCAAATTTGTTAGTGATATTAGTCCCCTTAATGAGTTCAAATATATAAGGTTGAATGGTACTTGGAATTTCCTTGCAATTGCTATTCCGTGTAAAACTCTTCTGGTGTGAAAATCATTTGTTCAAATATTCTGATGGAGATGATGTTGTTCTCCTGTGTCATGGTTCCATATGTTTCAAAGATGTTACTGAATGCTGGCATTAGATATAAGTCTTATAAAAAATGAATGACTGCATGGGGATTCTCTACTATTTTGTATTCACTTAGCAATTTACGCATCTTTGTTGTTGATGATTTATGTTCTGTTTGCTAAATTCGTGATGCAGAATGCACTTTGGCATTGCATAGTACTTGTAGCCTGTCTGCATGCACTTGAATTTACACAGGAAATCATTGAAAGTCTGTATCTCAGAGTGGCATGTCTGTAAAATTAATAATAATTCCAAAAGATGTGCATTGTACTAATAAGATGTGAGAATAGCTTGTCATAATGATAGATTGCTTTGTCAATCTATTTGTGCTGATGTGATTCCTGATAAATAAAAGTCAGTTCTTTGTTTTGATGTAATAATAATTAGGGGAAGTGCAACCCAGTACTGCTTTTTACAATAATTTTCTTAATTTAATCTATTACTAAGAGGAACATAAGTAGACATTTAATATCTATTTCATCTACAGGCTGTATGTTTTTAAATGTTTTCCAACAATTGAAATCCTCTGACCATATTTGCTAGCTTCATGATATCACAAATGATGGGAATTATTCATTATGTTTGACATGTCTTAAGAAAAGTTATACTCAATATTATCTCAATTATATTGAATCTATCATTGAGAAAATTGCAAACTTTTTAACATAAATTTTAATAAATTAAAGACTAAAATTATGTTTATTGGTAATCAGCCAACTGAAACCGTCTATCCAATTAAACTTGAGAAATCATTAAATATTCTAGGATATATTTTCGAACCAGATCTATCAATGAAGTTTCAAATTAATTCTATTATTAGAACTTTTAACTATTATATCCGTTCAATCTAAAAGATTCGTAAATTTCGGACATTTACTCAAGCAAGGATGCTAATACAACAACTGGTTATTGGAAGAATGGATTATGCAAATTCTCTTCTCTTAAATATTCCAGATTACCAAATCAAGTAATTAAAAATTGTCCAAATCGTTGTGCGCGTTTCATTTTCCGCTTAGGCTATAATCACCACATATTTTGGCCTCAAAACTAGAACCGAAATTGTCCAATTCGACGAAAATTTTTTTTGCATATTCGAGCTCTGATGCCTGACGTCTATCATGTATTTAAGAATCATGCATATTATAGGTGTGGTTAGTCCTCAAATCGCCAGCACCTAAATGGAATAGTCCTTATCTTGGAGAAAAATTTCGAGTCAAAACTGAAAATGTCTCAACACGATGAATTTTTAATAAATTTGGTTCATTCTTGATTATTTAGCGAGTTTTTATCATTTTCAGTTTTATGCATTAAAATTATTTTTAAAAAAGAAAAAAACCGATTTTTAATGGCACCTTTAAACATTAAAAGCGGATTTAATCGATTCCATGCTTTTGGACAATTCCGGATCTGGTTTTAGTCCATGATATCCCTTCCTATCATTGAACTGCACTGGCTCAGAATCAAATTTAGAATTATTTCTAATATGTTTCATCGTTTAGAAGGCCTATAGAAATTTGGCTCCATGTTATCTCCAGGATTTATTATCTCAATTCATCTCTGACTCTCGTATGATTAACGGTCCTCATTTCACTGCTCCAATTACTAAGAAGGCGAAAACTGACTCTGCTTTTTCATGCGGTGGCCTTAAAATTTTCAACTCCTTACCAATATTAATTAGAATCGCGAAAAACATTGCCACTTTTAAAAAGTAGCTTAAACACTATGTCTTCATTGAGCAGCCTGACAATTTACATTTAAGCTATATAAGAAAGAATAAATAATTAAATAAATAAGTATGTACTATTAAACATGTTCTTGGTCTGACATATCCCTATGTGACCCTGCTCACTATTGCATCTTGCTAGATATTGCTTATAGTCGTTTGGCACTGATAATCAATTGGTTCTGCAGTGTGCATATCAAAGACCTGATGATATTTCCTTTAGTATTGCTGCCAACTTAATGTAATATTGGCGTTCTTATACTTATTAAACATTTATTTTAGGACTACATCTAATTGTTGATGGTAATGGATTTCCTCATTTATAATAATTGGTGGGATAGTTTGACCTCAATTATCATATTGATGTTTGGCAGTGCTTGATGTAATGTGGTTACAACAAATTAAAATTGTTTTCTTAGCAGTTGGTATTTGTAGATATCTCTGGTATTTGGTCAAATTTATACAATGTTCAGTATTTCAATGCATCAATCCCTGTCTTTGATTGATTTTAAAGTTATGGTTACTTTTAGAGCCGACTGGGTCAATATCTCTAGCATCTTTTTAATTTTATCAGGAATTCATCTATTGTATTGATCTCTATGAGAATTTTGTCAATATAAGCTGATATACTTAATTTTAACTTGCTTTTGCCATTATTCAATGTTTTTCCACGTACCGTTGGAACTTTCAGAGCTGCAAGATTCATGTGAACTTGCTTATAGGATTTACAAATTTTTTTGTAAATACTTTTCTTATGCAAGACAAAGCTTTGCTAGTTTCATTTTACTGGGATTTGTATCAAGTTAATTAATTTGCAAAGATGAAATTATCATCTGATTTATTATATAATATTTTTGTATAAATGCATTGTTTCTTACAATTTTGTATTAATATTTTTTCATATAATAAAGGGGTAAGTTGTTTTTTTGTGTGCATGTGCTAAGGTGAACTTTCAATTGAATTGATAAACTATTACTTGCTGTTTTTCTCTCTATATTTGTTTTGTGCATATGCTAAGGTCGTCTTTTGATGGAATTAATTAATTATATCATTTAGTGTGTTCTCTCTATATTTGCCTAGCGCACATGCTAATTAAGGTGGTCTGTTAATCGAATTAATAACACATTTGATGTTTTCTTTCTATATTTGTCTAGTGAAAGTGCTAAGGTGGTTCGACGCTTTAAATGAATTCTAACACTACTATTTGTATTGTAATCAATGTAAACTCAAACAACAGGTCATGACACCAAGGTCGATCTTGAAATTATTGGAGGCGATTCTAATTTCAAAATAGTTTGGCCAATATTTTAGGTATGATTATTAATGCATGACATGAGAAATACTCTAAAGCAGTAGTTCTTCACCTTTTTTGGACTATGACCCTTCATTGCTATTTCAATGTGGTGGCGACGGCGACCTCCCAAACAAATATTTTTTCCATTCATAAATTTTGTAAACTAATATTGTCGACAACCCTCACCCTTAATATGTAAGCTATTTAAAAAAGTTTTGGTATAATTTTAAACTTCTTTTCCAGTACAAAGCAAATATTCAAGGTTCTAATAACAAGCGGAATTTAACAGATTTACTGAAATAAATTGCATAATTCCGAAGAACTAAGCGACCTCTGGCAAATTGTCATTAGACCACAAAGCGTTTGTGACCCCGCAGGTTGAGAACAGCTGCTCTAAAATATACTTGGACGCAAATATAAAGATTTAAATGTAAGCTTGAGAATAAATAACAACTAACAAACACATATATTCATGAAAATTTGCTTATTTAGCGATTGGTTTCCTTGTGGATGGGAATCTACCTAAAGTAAAAAATTTTATGAAAATTATTGAACCAAATATTTGCTAATTTACTAAAAACAAGTTCAGGAAAGAGATAAAAAATGAATTTTTTGTTTTATTTATATACATAGTGAAGCTAGTTCATCACATGGGTAGGATACTCTAACACGATCTACTCCTTTATAGGATGAAATCAGATTTTGATGATCTGCAGTTCACAAATGGATGGAAGTGCTTTTGTTGCAATCATGCAATACAACATTAATAAGTGACAGTTTAGGGCTTGAGTCCACTTCATAATCGAGATTATAGTAGGACCTCCATAATTATAATAGCTTCTGTTAATCAAAGCGCACCATAGTGTTCTACTGGTAAATCGTTCAGATTTAAGCTTATTTTATGGAATATACCTGCACTATCAATTCTGGGTTTCCAAAACTGGTGGTATTGATGTAATGTATAATAGCTTTCACCAGCTGCCTGGGATGATTCGCCCAAATATGTTTCCATTACATTATTTTGGAAGAAGTTTAAGAAATATATGCAGTCATTCGTTCAAAGCAAATCTGTAGTTAATTAATGAATGAACCTTTTATGTGTTTCACCAATACTTTTGCCTATGTCTCACGACAAAGATTTGGTTCGATTTTAGTTTTGACTGAAAAACCCCAAATTCGGTTTTTCGGAATTGGAAAAAATGGGCCGAGACTTGATTTGGACACAAATCAAACTAGGTGCAGTACATTTGCAATATAATTTGAAAAATGTGTTGAAAAACACTAATTCTCTGTTGCCAAACAATTTTTTCTCTTCTGCATTATTGATAAAACGTCTTAGGAATTTTCAAGAAGACTTTATGTTATTAATGAGGAGCTAAGCTTCAAGTTGTTAAAACATGAGCAAAATATGGACAGCCGAAATACACTATGATTATGCTTAACGGCAGTGCATACTGGCAAAAGTCTAACAGCTTGTAAAGGACTGTAAGTCTCAAAGCACTGTAAACCACATGAAAAGGCTACTATAATTTTTGATGATTTAATTTCCTTGTGGTACTTCTTTATTTGAATTTTTTTACTTGTTCATCATTGCACTGCTATTTATATCTTAAATAAGGTAGTGTACTTTAAAGTCACGTTGGGTTAGTATCATTTCAGGTACACTATGTGTGGTCATAGCAATGACATACGCCTTGATGATGTACTGAAACCGATCTACCTGTTTCTTGGCCACCTGATTAACAACATACTCTACAAATTATGGCAAGATTAATGGATACCAAGAGCTGCATTAATCTCTATTTGAATAAAATTGTGGAAATTGTCAGACATCAACAGAAGAACATATTCCAAACTAAAAAGAAACTTTGTTTGGCATGAATATTTCTGAAATGCTGATCGACTTTCAATGGGGATAATCCAAGGAGATAAAGATGTCAAAAGCAAGTTTTCATGGAAAATAATGGCCAACCCTAACACACAATGCTTAGGCTTAACTACTGTGCATACTGACAAACGTATAACAGCTTGTAAAGGTGTAAGTCTCAAAGCAATGTCACCACATGAAAAGGCTACTATAAATTTTTCATGATTTGATTGCCATGTGGTACTTGTTTATTTGAATTTTTTTACTTATTTATCATTGCGCTTCTATTTATATGTTAAATAATGTAGTGTACTTAAACGTCCACTTGGCTCAGAATTATTTCAGGTACATTGTGTGTGATCATAGCTTTGTTGTGTTATGGGATAATGATGGCAGCATCAAAGGTGTTTCAGGCAATGACATACGCCTTGATGATGTACTGAAACCGATCTGCCTGTTTTTTCGGCACCTCATCAACAACATACAGTCCAAATTATGGCAGGATATGTTGAAACCAAGGGCAGCAATCACCTTTACCCTTAAGGAATTTGGGAAATTATTCAACATCAACAGAAGAACTCATTCCAAACAAAGTTGAAGCCTGGATTGGTGTGCATATTTTCTGGAATTCCGATCGAAGCAAATAAAGATGTCAAAATCAAGTTCTAATAATATCAAAAGCATTTGTAGTGCGTTCCTAAGGAATAGTGCACTGAACAACCTATAATTGAAAAACATCAATTAGTGTAGTTTATCCCAATTTTGTTAAGCAAAGAAAGCAGATGATTAAGTATAATGATGATGAAGACTTCAGTAGTAATGAAAGCAACATTTCATCAGATGAACACCAATATGAGCCTAAATATAAAGATAGTGCAGACAGGGGCGTACGCAAGATTTTCTGACGAAGGGAGATCTTAATAATGACCAAAAGCGATGCGAAGCCCCGCCAAAAATATTGAAAATATTGAGAAAAGAGACCATAAAGTTGCATTTCACCACTATAGATTTTAAATTTTTCATTTTTTCGAAGAAATCACGTTTGAAAAGTTGAGGGGGACATTCCATTATGTCCTCTCTTTTGCGTATATATATATATATATATATATATATATATATATATATATATATATATATATATAAGTGCAATGGATCAATAGCCAAAATTAGAAATACTAGCTATATATATACTTTCACTATTAACACAATTTGAAATTTTAGTGAAAATATTCAACTAAAATACACATAGAAGCTGACATTAGTGTGTTGAA
>CABFPE010000483.1:54971-102236 GCA_900660155.1 Hofstenia miamia
TGAGCTTTGCGGGGAGGCAGTGGAAGTGAACTAATAGGAACAGCAGGGAGACGGCAGGAAGCACTAGAACCAAAAACTGGACGAGGACGATTACGGTTAGTAGATGAAGGGATGGACTGCTTAGGAGGATGCGGTAGAGCAGGAGGAGGAGCAAGCGCGGGTGTGAAACTCGGAGCAGGATAACTGGGGAGAGATGAGACAGAACGTGAGGCAGCAGCATTGTAGGAGAACATTTGGGATTGTAGTGAAGAGACATCATAGGAAAGCTTTGTGAGGGATTCAGACAAGGATGTTATGAAGCCAGGGCCATCATTGGGACTTCAACATCCAGACAAGCAAGGTAATAGAAGCACGGAGACCAGACATAGTAGTAGTAGACAAAGAGAAAAGATTGAGAACAGTGATAGATATAGCAGTGCCAAAGGACAGGAATTCAGAAAGCAAGAAGAAAGAGAAGATAGACAAGTACAGAGAGTTGGCAGAGGAAATAGAAAGGCTGTTGAAGTTAAAGAAAGTTAAAGTAGTCCCGGTAGTTGTAGGAGCACTAAAAGCAATGAGTAAGAATCATAAGAGCTACTTTGAGGAGTTGGGAGTACCAAAGTGTGGAAGAGCAGTACACAGAAGGCAGCATTGTTAAGAACAGCTAGAGTCCTGAGGAAAGCTCTCAGACTCCCTGGGAACTGGTGAGTTCCCCGAGCTGAGAAGGATACCAGCATGAAGCTGTGAGAAGTAGTAATAATAATAATAACAATAAAAGTTTTATTTCTCGTATCAATATGATAAAACGAAAGATTGCAATCTAAACAGCAATAGGTAATATTCAGTTTTCATAAGCAATCAGGTAATGTAGTTGTTTTCAGATATTTACGTGCAAGCACAGTAAACGTTTTCTTTTTTCTAGTAGTCCTGCAATAATAAAGTGTTACTGACATGCATGAGAAATATATGTGGGTTAATTTCTGCACATTATCCGGTGAAGAGGATGTTTATTGTTGGATATGATGTTATTTACAGAGTTTTTGAAACAAACTATGAGGACATAATTGCATCCATGTATAATATCTTCTTCTGGTAAACGCAGTGAGGAAGAAACATTCTTAAGTGCTCTTCTCAGTTTTTGTTTTTGTGAATTATTCAGATGTCCAAACCATGCCGATGAAGCATATGCAATAACACTAAGAATATACGTTTTGAATATATACAAATGCGTGTTTTCATTTATAAATCTACTAACAAACATAAGTGAGTTAATAATGAAGTGTACTTTCTTCAGAATTTTTCCTATATTCTCAAATGATAATTTGTTATCGATGATGACACCCAGATATTCGCAGCATAAAGCACATTCAATGGTGTGCCATATTTACCATATTTAGTAGTGCTTCATTTTTTAAAATATTATTCGCAAAAATCAATTCTTTTGTTTTATTGTTGTTTAGCAAAAGATTCATATCATTGAATTGATCACAAATGAAGTTAACATTATTTTGGGCTCCTTTAAAATCTTCTTTTGCACTGTTATGCTTGATTACGGATATTAAAGCTGTGTCATCGGAGAATCTTAAAAGATACGACTTTTCAGTTGGTTTATTGCTACAACATTTTATGGCACTGCCACTGCAATCATTAAAAAGTTTTATGATGTTCATATAGTTAACAAAGAGAATTGGGGAGCTTGGACCACCTTGAAATATACCCACTAATGTTTCTTTATGGTTAGATGATTTGCCATAAGAGGTAACAACACATTGTTTCCAATCACTTAGATAGGAATGCAGCCAAATACCAAATCATTTATCATATTTACACAAATTTTCATTAATGATTGCATTAAGCTTATTTGGCAAAACTGTATTGAAGGCAGAGCTAAATTCCAAAAATAAAGTCCGAACAATCGTAGATTCTATATCATCAAGCTGTGCGACAATATTATGGATTAGTACAATCATTGCGTCTACAGCGGACAATCCAGTTTGGTAGAGAAACTGATAGCCATCATTTCTTCGTTGAAACGTCTGGATGGGAATTGATAAGATTTGGCTCTCAAAACACCATGATGCGATACTAGTTAGACAGATTGGTCGAAAGTTGCAGTCTACCTTAGTATCTGCTTTAGGTTTCTTGATTATAGGAGTTACATTAGGTCTTTTTCATTGCAAGGGGTGACTTCCACTAGACACAATATTATTATATATAGCAGCAAATATTTCCAACAGCTCAGTGCTATAGTTCTTGAAAAGGTAGATTGTCAGGTCCCATTGCCTTAATTGGGTTTTACTGTTTAAACACTGTAGCAATATCTGAGGTGCTGAATGCAAAAACCTGATTAGAAGAAGCTTCGTAAGGTTTAACTGCGTTACTATCCTTACTAATCATTGAGTCAAACCGAGTAAAGAACTCATTCAAATAATTTGCTCACTGTAGGTTAATAACAAAACGATCATTCTCTAACGGATAGTAAGTTGTTTCGTCAGTTTCCACAGCTCCCTATTATTGCTACATATATCTCGAAAATGAGCATTACGTTTCCTAAAAACATAGTCACTGATTTTTCTGATTCTCACCTGCTTTACTAGAACGAGTTTTTTCCTTGTATAACTCTGCAAGAATAATATCTTTCTTTAACCTGAACTTATCAGTTTCAATTTTCACCTTCTTTCTAGGCATGCACACGTCTATATTAAATTTAATGTATTCCGATATTACAGTAACGAGCTCTTCGTTTGTACTACAAGCATTGCAAAATACATCCCAATCTGTTTGTTCCAGCATGCATCTTAGATAGTCACTGTTTGTATCCACGTCATACGTTCCCATCTCCACATTGATCAAGAAATGCATGCATTAGAGTTGTAATGTAACGGCTTTATCAAAATTCCTATATGATATTGTTTCACTTTAGTGCATCCCAAAATCGGAATATATTCACAAACACTTAGATTTAGAGGGTTACTAACATACACACAATCCAAAATATTTCCTGAAGTAAATGTTGGGAAGTTAACTAAATTCGTTAGGCCAAGATTATTTAATTTGGCAATATTAGAAGTATTAACATCATCAACAACGATAACGTAACCTTTCGGATAACTGATTTTAAGTCGTTTAATCATAGATTGAAGTTGTAGTTCAGCCACTGAACGACGAGAAAGTGGCTTAATATAAACATTTATCAGAGGAGAGCATGTAATATCCCTAGGTAAGAATGCAGGTCGAGTTTGGATTGCTTGTGCTTCTAATCCGGTTGCTATATCATTAATGCTGTCTTTAATTAAAGAAGGATGAATAGTCCAATGTTTTCCTATATACATCAGAAGGCCACCGCATTATTTACCGATATTCGTTCTTGTCTATGCATGTAAAAGCTCAAGTGGAATGGCTTTATCCGTAATATCTTTACTTAGTTTTGTTTCTTGAAGTGCTACAAAACATAGATTATTGTGGTTCTTTATAAACTCTTCAAATTGAATAAATTTTGATTTTATTCCATTTTGGGTGTAACCCATGGGAAAAGTAAAACACGACACATCAAAGCTTTACGCTGTTACATTGCTAGTGATATACTGTGTACTATGTTCATTTAGTATGTCACAATTTTATTGTAAAGAGTTAAGTTTCGAATTTTTAGATCTTTTCTGTCAATTCATTGCTGCATAAGTTAATACCTACGTTTTAAAACTTTGTTCTCTTGTTCACGTTCTTCTTTGTTTAAAAACCGATTCACAAAGACTTTTTCATCAAACGTTTTTGCCAGTGATGATTTTTATATGATCTTTCTTACATCCCATCCCATGCAGAGGTAAGTGTTACAAAGACAGATCTTGGTCTGATACTGTTATTTTGCAGCATTCTAAGTCTACGTGTGTTTTCAATTTTGCCACAGTTTTTATCTAAGTGTGTCAATAAGTTATCTACTTTCTTCTCAGTTTTATCTAGGATAGCTTGGTCCACTTATTTCAGTTAAGCCATCGATTTTTGATGGGTTTTCTTGTTTGTTTGGAAAATCTGACCGACTGTTCATAAGCCTTTGTATTTCTGTATTCAAATAAGCATACGTTTTGTCTAACTCTTTTATTCCATCAGATATATTCTTGATGTTTTCTTCTATTTTCTTTATTATCTAGGGTAGGATCAACCAAATTAGGGAGTGAACTAGGAATGTTTTTGTCTACACAGTTAGAACAGAACGTTAGAAAATGCTGACAATAATGAATTAGAGTTTCAATGCAAGATTTGTTAAAACCAGTGCAGCTTAGGTTAAGATGCATTTTAGCATTTCAGCTAAATCATGAGAACATTGACGATTTATTAACGATAATTTCATTACATGCATAACAATATTACTTGTTTTCCATAACCGACCGCTCACAGCAAAATGTTTAACTTTTATAGTTTAACGATTATTATGATATATTTTCAAAATTTCAATACTTAAAAAGTTACAAACAACTTAGGTGGGAATGTTTTTTTCTTTCAAATTCCTCTGTCTATGTCTGGATATCGCGATTTTAGTATTATTACTTACCTTAATGCATTTCAACATAATGTATTCGAACTTACCTCTGGGGCAGTGGCGTAACCCCGACAAGGGCATTTGAGCTGGCAAGTAGTTTTCAAAAAATTGCAAAAATGGACGTGGTCATTTCGTCCACACGGACTACCTCAATAATTTCTGAAAAGTAGGAGCACACACAACTAAGACAATCCATGTTCATGAGCTTTTGCCTACTTTGATTTTCTTGATAATCATTACAGGTGTCACTGAGCTCATTCAAGTTTACGCATGTACCTGCTACTGCTTCTATTTTTTTATCAAGAAGATCTTTATCAAAACTCCTCATGGAATATCTAGTACTATAATTTTATATTAAGCCTTGAAGATGAAGACTGGATTTTAAGTAGCACCTATTTTTGTTATATTTTAAAAATGCTTTATTAATTATTTTTTCCTAATATATGCCGTTATTAGTTACAAAAAGTGACACTGTTCCATGTTTGAATGGCCCTGGCATTGACGATACCCTTGCTATGCACCTGCTTTGGGATAATTTGGCCTTGAATTCGGAAATCAATAGACAAAAATAGCCGTAGTCGAAGGTAGACAACATAAAACTGTTTATTCGTATGCTATCAACAACCTAAAATATTTGTTAGCAACTAATCACTCGTACACTCAGATGGTATCTTAAACAACGGAAACTATACGTATTTGAAGCAATAAATAAATAACATTGCACTGTTGTACACATACTAAATATAAACTAATACACTGTTACAATAGCCTTTATGCTAATTTATATTTCTATTAAATGTCTATTGTAGAAAGGAGTGTTGTAATGAATTGGGAAGTAAAAAATGCAGCCATATGAAAATGCTAAACTAGGCTTTTTAGACCTGTTTTAAAGGCATTGTAAATGATTTAAGATACATGTAGATAGTTTTATATTTACTTTTTATTGCTGTTCAATTCAATTATTTTATTAGTTAGCTTATTGTTAGGGAATTTTTTGAATAATTATTTATCGTTAGCTCAGCTCTAATATTAATGTTAACTTTTGGCAACTGCAATGCAGTTACTATTTGCGTAATAATATACCAATTGTAGCAAAAATGACTTCGTCCAATTACACTATTTCTAAATATTTGATTATTTAATCATTTCTAAAACGATTTGAGATTTGAAAATATTAATATATTGCCTTATGCTTAGACACATTGATTACTGTTTGTAAATTTTTTTTGGCCTTTGGAAGACGATGTAATCCATGGGTTTTCCTCCTGCCTAATACCTATTTTTCAATTCTCTAAATATCTTTGGGGACTCGCAATAGCGTAAATCGTTTACGGTTAGGATATACGCATTGTGAGGTCAATTATGGCCAATTAATACCTTACCCCTAAATCTTTAAGTGAAGTCTTTACATTCGTTAATATTCTTTTACGGGTAATGCGAATCCAAACTCAAATATGAAGCTAGACTCGCCAAAAATAGTTGTACTTGAACTATTGGATGTGAACTTCCAACTATAATGAGGAGCCTTGAAGTAATTGTTGGAACTAGGTGTTATTTTACGAATCAGCTAATGGTAATTATTCATATTTTTCAATTCCATGGTTGTCCAGATTTCATACTTCTCCCATACCGCGAAAGCTTATATATCATGCAGTGGCGGAATTAATTCCTTCAAAATTATATGATATAAAAACATTTCTGGAAACAAAATTAATTCAAAATGTGCATTATTATAATTTGATTTCAAGGAAAATAATGCACTCCGTTCAAAAATCTCTACCAATCTCATAAATGCACATGCATGAAGTAGAGCAAAAGCAGCTACATCTCATACAGGCATATGTGAGTGAGTATCAGGCTGTGATTACTAATCAGTTGTTTTACCTAAAAACCTTTGCTTGAGCATGATTTATTGATATTAGTAGCATGTGACATTAGTGTTCTTGTTATCACATGGTTTAATTAGTACAGACTAGTCTTAATTTACACAGGTGATTATTTTAAATAATATTTGTACTTCACATTTGGTTAATTTTTTAAATACCGAACATGTCACCTAAGTAAATATATCCAAAAATAAATTTACTATTTCAATTTCTATTTGTGACATTCGGACATTTATAAAGCAATTTTAACCTCGTACAAGGTCCAAGATATACGGGTTATAAAGATACTATTCAAAACAAAAAAATTAATGTAATTTTCCAACTATTCGTGCCGATAAATCACATTAAGTAACAAAGCTTGTTTATTAAGAGCAGACCAATTGAATTTATGCTTAGAAAATATATTTTATGTAATAATTTAAAATAAACTTGCTAACAATTTTAACCCTTAAATGCATGGCATGCATTATTGCACTGACTGGTGGTCAGTGCCAACTGGCTTGCATCTCTGCTTCTGCTAGTGAATGTTTGCAATCTGCAGTTTGAATATGCCTAAAATGATTGATTTAAATATGCCGCTAGACAAGCTATAAATTTTTATGAATTGCCTTCATTCTTAATGTAATTTTCATGCAAAGTCAAATAAAGCAAGATAGTTTACAGTATACGAAATTGTTCTATATCATTCAACAAGTTCATCTAGTAGTTGCAATGTTTTAAATTCCTACAAAGCATTTTCTGTCAGCATAAATTGTAAATTTAAATTTTGCTGGCAATATATACATTTTCAAATTGATCCGTTAGATGGCTACAACATTTACAAAAACGATGTTCTCAATTTCTCCATATGCGCCACAGAAGAAGAAGCAGTACTATAGTTAACAAAGCAAATAGAATTCGCAGAGATCACCTGGGAAGAGGAAAAATCGGAAACACTTATCAAGAAAGCAGATACACTAGTACATGGAGAAAGAGCAACTCTAAAATTAATGCAAGCTGAGGGAGGCATGTAGCATAATCCTATTAAACCGATAACTTCGTAACAAAGAAAAAGAAAAAACAATGTAAAACTCTAATCAGAAACTCAGATCAATTTATTAGAATTAGCACTCAATGATTTTGCCAAATTGTAAAAGCAATTATCGGTCGCAATTAATTTGACAAAACGCATGTGGCCATTACGCTCCGCATTAATTTTAGCTAGCCAAGTGGTTCACCCAGGACTTAATTACGTAGACATAAGAAATCAATTTGCGACTGGTACTTGTTTAATTGGTAAATGATTAATGAAATTTTATATAAATAGAAACGAAGTGCTGTAAAAATGATGGAAATTTATTCTTTAGTCGTTTATCTTTGCTTTGTGGTTTGATTAATTATATTTAAATGCGCAGCTAAGCATTCGTTGTGTGTAACGATCGAGGGCTGATTGTGAGGGATTGTTACTAGATGTCAGCCTCGATAATTGCATGCAGATAAGTTATGGCTAGGAATAGGAATGTTTTTCTCATGCTTAGCTAGCTACCACTCGTTCATATTACATGTAGTAACAAGTACGCGAAAGGCTGATAGCCAACATAGGTATAGTTAGCTGCAAAAAAAATGAGACTAGAAAAAAGGCATATTACTTTTGAACTACTGAACGTAACAACTCAAGAAAGGTAAGATTTTAAAGATACATTAAAGGACTATAAGTAAAAAGCATCAAAGTCTAATTTGTTTTCCTCCTGTAGAAATAACTTCATTCAAACGAACTGAAACTGATTTCATTAAATTGGACTTCATTTCAGATGTCAAAATGTGTTGACTTTCTTGGATTTTTTCTTTTAAATCGGATATATTTTTCGGATTTTTCTTCTCAACGTCATTTTTCAATATCTGCCACACGTTTTCGATTGGAGAAAGATCAGCAGAACTTGGTGGCCATTGCAAAAACTGGATATTATTTTCAGAAAACCAATTTTTTGTCTTTGCTGACGTGTGCGGGGTTGCTCCGTCCTGTTGGAGTATCCATCCATCATCATATAAAGCATCAGCATAAGGCATAAATTCAGCTATAATTTGGCAATATCTTTGACTGTCGATTGTGGCTTTTCCGTCTAAAATTTTCAAATAAAACCCACGATAGGAAAGTGCTCCCCAAACCATAATTTTTTGGTCCAACTTTGCAACCGCTTTTGTTGGTCTTGGACATTTCTTTGACGACCACACTTGTACTTTGTTTGTGTGCAGTTGAAATACGCATCAGTTATCCAAACATCTTCAAAAGTGTAGTCTTTCCAATCTTTCACGAAATTTAATCTTTTTTCTTGATGTTCTTTTGTAATCAGAAGTCGATTTTTTGTGCTAATTTTTGTAACTCCATCTTTTTCAGTGTTCTCTAAACTGTGGTTTCATGCACAGAGATGTCGGCTTCAGTTTGAAGTCCGTTTGCAATTTTATTCCCAGAAATATAGGGATTTTTGAGAGCAATTGCGACTGTTTTCTGAATGAATTTTCCAATAATTTTTCGAGGGCGTCCACTTCCTTTTCTTCTTTTGAGAGATTCTCTTTGTCGAATTTTTTTCAGCTTTCGAAAATAAGTTGATCGAGAAATTTGCGATGTCGCAAAGGCGTTTTCAAGCTGTTTCAACGTTTCCATTCCGAAGAAATCAAGTAGAAACTTTGCAAAGCAAAACAATTTGTTTGGTAAGTATTTTCAAATAATTACGAAGTACCAGTTTAATTAATTAACTTTTTTGTTTGACCATTTTAAAGTTCACAAAATTCTCGTTGTCTTTTATTTTTATAGTTTTCCTCTAAAACGTCTCAATACGTTTCCACAAAGCGTTAAAAAATAGGTGTTCAGTCTCATTTTTTTTTGCAGCCAACTATATATATATATGTATATATATATATATTCTCCTACGTGATAGTAAAACAGTTTTTAAAGTTATAGGTAATCGATATACAAAATTATTGATCTCCAAGGTTGCCTTACTCCCTCTTACACAATTAAAGTCTTAGTAGTAGCGTAGTATTTTTGGTTAAGCAATCTAATGTTACCTAACTTTGGCTTAGCATAAATAGGGTAGTAATCCCCACTTCTATTAGTTAAATGATAGTTATATATTTCCAATGATGAGAAACACTCCCATTTGCAAAGATATATCTGTTGATGTTGTTAATTTATATTTATTTATATATATAAATCAGAAAAATAAAAATTCCTAATAATTTTTCTAATTGTTTAAATTGATATTTTTGCTCTCGAAATTTGTAAATTTGGTAAGAGTACTGATTCAATTAGTGTTTTGTAACTCAAGTGTTGTTATTCGAGAAGTATTGCTTGTGGAAAGTAGACATTATTAATAAATGCTTAAAGTTCATCCCTTTAGTAATGCAACGCTTTCATTTTAATAACACTTAAAATGAAGTGCTTTGCTAATCAACTGTGATTAATAAGAACTTCTTCCACAGCACTACAACGTTTCAATTTATGAATTTCAATTTATATCAGTTTCTTCATAAATTATCTGATAATTTAGGATTTGGTCTTATGAAAGCGAGGGAGAAAAGGATCTTATACTCTAAGAACAAGGTAATATATATATATAATACCTAAGCGATAATTATACAACACTTAATAGCAATCCAATACATATGCAGTTCCAAATCAATCTATTTAAGAAAAAACTTTAAATATTCTCGCACTAAATTCTGTAGATGTAGATGTAAATTTATATTGTTTTTCCAATTCAGCCTCTAGAACAATAGTATTTTCTTATATGTTTTTATGAAGAACCTAAGAAAAGTGCATTTCAATATCACATAATTTGTTTTTAAAACGCTTGATAAAATTTCACGTGGGAAATTTAAAAGGTTAACCAAGAAATGCATTTGAAAAAATATGCTGAGATCTCATTCGAGCACTATCTAGATGCACGCTCAGTGTTGCAGTTTAGTATAGAATTTCAACTTATTTCAGAAATGATGCGAATACATCCAAAGACTTTCGTCAGTGTACCTGATACTCAACAATTCTTAAAAAAGCTTGCTTGCAAAGAATACAAAGTCTGCAAATTTAAACATTGCATGAAAAGACTAATTAAGACACGATTTTTCTTACCAGCAATTGTTATTCGTTATTGCTCATTTGTACACCACAAAAGTATCTGCACGAGCCATGGAAGCTCATGCCTGAGTCCATGTAAATTTGCACAGTGCTCTGATTGCCGTACTGAGCGGCCAACATTTCTATCAGGTAGCTCCGCGCAGTTTTTGACGTATTATGCCTGCAAATGTGCAAAAGGTGAAGTTTGGAGCGTCCAGCAGTTAAAATGTGTAGAAAGACGTCTAGCCTTAAGTTTTACAAACGAAAGCATATGGTATAACATTTTATATGGGCTTAGATATGCATTTGTTTGGATACTCGTGGCAATCTGTTTATGTTGCATTTGTATAATTGCAATTCAAGTGAGATTCAGAATACGAAAAGTGATTCATACAAAACGTAAGTAAAAAATTGCACTCTTTTAAGCTATATCTCATAAGAAATGTTTACACTGTGAATAGAACTGAAGTGAGGACATTGCAAGGCAAAGGCATCATTAATGAATGCCATTTCATTCAACTATACTATTATGTTATCAAGACAACATTTTCACGCATTAGACAGTAAGATAAAAGCAAAACATTTCTCATCGCAAATTATGACCGAGAAGCGCATTATTTTCATTATAATAATGCGTTACCAAATGAATATTTTGAGAGTCAATACATGTGGATGAGTAATGTCAAATCATTAAGAAATTCTATGAAATAATTTCTTTATCGATAATGAATTTTGCGTTTATTATTTTCACTTTCATCTAAAATAGGATTGAATAGAAGAATATCTAATTACAATGCTGAAAAGTCAATAAAAATGCTAATGTACAAACAAAATATTGTCAGAAAGAAAAACAGCACAGCGTTATGAATTAAAAAAAAGTTTAGTGGCAGTAGCAGTCGTAGATGCGGGGTGGGCAGGATAGAAAAATTCGTCCCAATTTCACTTCTCATTTCGATTGTGGTGATTGATTAATTTATTTTCGAAACTCTCGTACGGCTGCGAGGTATGGGGTGGAACACATCACTACATCACAGACAAGATTGACCAAGTTCAGCGCCGGGCAAAGTATTTTGGAGTTATCAAATCTTTTACACCCATCCGAGAGTATGTCAAAGTTCGGGACCAAAGATTGTATGATAGTATTGTCTCCAATGAAAGTCACCCCTTAATGAGTTATCTTCCTGTTCGCTCATACTATTCAAAGCAGAAATTGAGGATGCGCAAACCCGGATGCCCGAAGATAAAACTTGAAAAAAAATTTTCCATTTTTCCAAACAGGCTCTTGCGTTCGTGATTGTAAATAAGTAGTAGAAATGTATTTTTCTGCTTATTATAGACATTATTATTATTATTATTATTATTATTATTATTATTATTATTATTATTATTATTATTATTATTATTATTATTAGCGTTTTGATTATACAGGATCTGCTCTATGCATCTCCATTCCACATTACCATCAGCATACCCACCAATCAATTTTAGTTGCAACATATTTGATTGGTTCATTTTAAAAAATTGATTAATTTCTATATAACTAGCAAAATATCATGCAAAAGGAAATTTTCCTGCCGTTTATGAATATATCTTCAGCATTATGAAGCTAGTAGCAAGTTTAAATGCATTAATCTTAATAAGATTTGGTATCAACTCACTAAGCAACGCTTTTAGGAATTGCTTATTGCCGCTGGCGTTTTATTGATTATTGCACTGCTTATGCAAATTACGCTTACGCTTGTAAATATACATATTTATATGTATTCGTATGTGCATATGTATGTGTATATGCATATGTATATGTATTTGTATAATATTTAGCCAGTTAAAACCCACTAAATATGCTTCAAATTACATAAAAATATATAATAACAATTGAATGAATAAACGTTTGCAAAAATATCTTTTGAAATGAAGTTACTTTTATATGATAGAAGCTTTCACAGAGAAAATTTTCTAAGTTTTATGTTTTCAATTACTTGTCATTGTAATTAATCATTTTAACATTAATATTTTTTATTTTGTTTTTGTTTTTTTAAATACAATTGAAATTGTTTCAGATATTTATGAAACCATGCATAGAACAAGCAATTATTAGAATAACTCAGAATTGAATACTGTAAAATTTGCTTAAATGATATATATGTATATATTGATGTTACCAAAGGCGTACGCAGAATTTTCTGACGTGGGACTTCTCAGTGATGAACAAATGAGTCACATAAGGAGGGGGGGGGGTGGGTAGAAGCCCTGCAAAATAATTTGAAGATATTGAAACAATGCAATTCAGAATGGTTCTTAACTTTTTAAAAATATTTTGTCAAAAATTTTTAACCAATCAAAATTAATTTTGAGAATCTCAAGGGGAGGGGGACATTCCACCAATGAGTGTTACTTAATTTTCATATATGCATATAATTAATGTATGGAACTATGTATAGCATACCTATGTCATATGCCGTATGTGCATTTTGTAAATCATGTACATTTGATAACGATCTTTGTTTGTCATCTTTGGATTTTTAGATTTTCTTAGACAGATGGTAGAAGCAGATGATGTATACACGAAAGAATTGAAAGTAGTGCAGAAAATGCTAAAATTTGAGCAAGCTAAGGCAAAGGCATTAAGGCAAATAGCGCAGAAAAAAGGAGCCAAAAAAAGAAAAGTTGTCAATCGTAGTGAACTCACAGATGGTAAATGAATAAAAATATTCAACGCGTTAGTAATTTAATCCATAAATGGGATGGTTAGTACGTTGTGTCCACATAAAAATCAATACTTATTGGAGTAAGCAATATATATATACCGAAAACATCCATTTGAAATAAATTACCATTGACTATAAGATTGACACGGTTTTACAAAATCGGAAAGCATAAAAAACATATACATGTGAATTTTTATATTATTAATAAGCGATAAATGAAACTTTTATGAATGAATGCAACAATCCTAAATGAACAAAAATCTATAATATGCAATCTTGAAAAAAATTCTATCAGTAGGCTTAATGAAGACATCACCAAGAGGAAGAACGAAAGAAATATATCAGACGAACAAGCACTAAGGTTTCGCAAATTAAAGTCACCTTCAAACATTCCGCAATGGATGTATATAAATTTCAAAAGTTATCTCTTTATAGCATAGGCAAACCTTTACAATAAATGTATAAAACAAAATACTTGTCCAAATAAATGGAAAAACCTGTACTAACTCCAATCAGAGTTACTGTTGAAAATTTGCCATTCCTTCGAATATCTGTCATACCAAATCTTTGACAAAGTGAGTGTAGCCAATTGACGTGTACCCTATAATCGATATATAATATTTATCTACAATATTTACATGTATATTGTCTGGGCTGTTCATTATGAATTACGTAGCACTGCGGATGGAGTGCTATTGGGTTACAATGTCAAAATAATAACTGTGGGGATATATTTTTACCAAACGGCTATCTAAGTAACTGATATTATTTCCCTGCAGTTCTTAACAGTAATACATGTTGGTAGAGATGAACACATCTATAATCTGGTTGGCAGATCTGTAAACAGTTCTTTAATAACTATATAAAGAAACTTAAAAATCTGTTAAAAGATATGTTTTGGTTTTGCCCTAATAGCCAATTTAAATTCCTAGGACTTTAAAGAAAGGGGATGTATCAATTTTAAGAAACTCAAAAGTGAATTTCAAAGTTATAATATTCTGTTAGTTGCTTTTTGGAGGAAGAAACCTCAAAATGGCCAACGTTAAGTAAAGCAGTGCGATGCCATTCACACTCAAGATTTTTGGCATTATAAGATACCATTTTTGCTATTTTTTCTTTTATATAATCAAGGCTCTAAAAATATGTTAGATAAATCAGTTAAATAAATATATTCTACCTTTCTGTTCAATGAATCTGTTAAGCTTCATAATAATGGGCAAAAGATCATGCTGGCACTACTGTCTTCAAAACCTTATTATAAAAGTAACAAAAATGAAAAATTTACTAATCAAGATCAAACCTGTGACATTTGTTTCTTTGACTGTTGAGGCATTAGTAGTTCCGTCATTGCTGGCTTCCAAAAACTGCAAGAGTTGCTGATGGGAAATCTCATAGTATTACTCAATACTGCGTTTTTGAAAAACATTATTGTTTGAATATTATAAAATATCATTTGTAGTGTAAATGAATAAAGTTGTATAATTTTGTAAATTTTTTGATACTTTGTTTTAACTGTAATGTTAATTTTATAAATTTAATTTTAGAAATTGTACGAATCATCGTAATGTTATGAATTTTTTAAGGAATATAAATCTCCTTAATAAAAACATTCAAATTATTTCAGCTTACAAAACTATCGTCAGTTGCTTTACAAATTATTCACTCTAACTTTACTTGATTTTATAATATGATGTTCCACTAACTCTTAATAATTGGTAGTAGCAGTTTACGAATACAATCCTCTTTCGTAGTTAGACTTGGTTGAAATGAGTTAATTAAAATGCTTTCTAAATACATGTTCAAAATCATATAAATACTGCATTTCTTATTTGTTCATAATTATTTCTGGAATTGATTCTTTAGTGGTTATTATCAATAAACTAATACAATTAAAGAATCAATACATAGAATATTGGATATTGCAAGCTCTTAGGACAACCTAAATCTAGAAATTATCAAATGGAAAGTATACCTAAGAATAAATGAATGTCCAAGCAATTTTATTGATAAATACATTAAAGAACCAATTGTTTTGAATTACTTCCCATTGTGTTCTTGCATGAATTTTTCGTGATTACATGGTTTCAAGTTAAAGCTTAAGTAAAAGAAGAGCAAAACGCAAGCGTATTTCCAACAATATATAGTTCTTGTTTTTAAATTTGTTATGATGTTAATAAGGTTTTTGATAAAAGCATGCATCGTATCTCTGCTTCCGAATTTTGGGATGGTTGGTGTATTATATAGATACATTTTAACCCTAAACACACTGAGGTATAAAATATACATAATGCACTAAGTGGCCAATTCAGACCTTTCTATTATTTCAAAACTATTAAAGATAAAGTAATAAGCTTTGGCACAGTGAAAGATACACCTTTAAACTACTTCTTTGCCAATTTTCAAAAAATATATTCATTGCATTTGATTTTATATGCAAATGAATTTCTGACGTAACCATTTTTGGAAAAATAAAGCTAAGAAAAACCTAAATAAATTGAGCATTAAAAATAGGAAGAAATAGTTTATTTAGCTCATGTTCCTCTCAGTTATTGTCAAAGACTTACCATAACATGAAAATAGAAAAAAATACGCTCAAGGTTAACCAGTATTAGTTTTTAGAAAAGTAAAAAAATCAGCTAAAAATGAATTTCAAGCAAAGTTATGGGCAAAAAACGAGATGGGCAAGTAGGCATACTTCAGTGCACTTAAAGTTAAGAAAAAATTCAATTTTTCAGCTATTTGGAAGTGTTTTAGGGCTGGAACTACTTTTGTATTTGAAAAATTGGAACAGTGGATTTCACTAGAACGAGTCAGAACATTATTCTTAGGAGTGTTGGTAATCAATTCTTAACGAACGCTAAGTGTTGTTCTGTGGAGGGGGAAAAATGGTGTGCCTTTTGGCTGTTTCTCCGAAAACTACATATATATCAATAAATGTATAAATTTCGGAGAAGACGAGAATAGCAAAGCTGTTTGGTTAAAAAATACAGCAAATATTGACCCAAATTTTATCTCATAGTACATGAATAAATTAATGGTGGGAAAGTAATTCGAATTTTTTTATTGTGTATATTTTAAACATAATTTAAAATTCTACACGATATGCCTATGAATAATGAAATTGTTAACAAATTTAATGAATTAAGGAACTTAGTAAATTTTTCAAGAGGCAAGACTATAGATGATGCACTTATATTGAGCCATGGGCCTATTTTGTCTGAACTAAAAAGTTTATTGAGATTGGGAAATACTGTCAGTCATCATGAAGAAAGTTACTCCAATATTTTAAAAAGAAATAAATTAAACCAAAAAAGCAGCTACTATATTAAATGTTCAAGCAAAAATTTAGCAAATAAAGAACCTATAACAAGCACTCATATTTCAAATGTTATTCAAGATATTCTTAAAGAAATTCGAGATGCTAAGGATATTCCTAAAATTAGAAAGCTATTCCCAACTAAGAATAATGAACTTGTTTTTGCTTGTGAATCTAAAGCTGATGTTGAGGTTATTAAAAATAATATCGGGAAAAATAAGTCTTATAAATTTGTAGAATACAAAAAGATTGCACCTAAACTAAAAATTCTAAATGTACCGAGTTATTTTTTAGAAAACTTAAGTGCACCTGAAATCAAAGAAAAAATATTAGTTGAAAATCCAAAATTGCAAGATTTGTGTGGTCTAAATGATTCAATGTTTGAAAAATTATTTACTAAGATTAACGGATATAGCAAAACCTCAATTATTTTCGTCAAAGTATCCCCAAAAGTACGGAAATTATTGTTCGACAACAGCATACATATTGGTCTTCAGATGTGCAAGGTCAGTGAACATTTTTATGCACGTATGTGTTCTAACTGTGGAATGTATGGACACTTAAAAAATAAGTGTTTAAGAAAATCACATGTGTGCATGTTCTGTGCAGATAATCACATATATACAAATTGTCCAAATAAGAACAATCCTTGTAAATATAAATGTGTAAATTGCAGCACTTCATACCCTGAGAAATGAAATCATTCTACTTTTTCAAAAAATTGTCCTATTTATATGTCTAACATTAAGGTAATAATGCAGAGAATAGAAAATGATGATTGACTAACACAATTAGAAAATGTAAATTTTAACTATCCTTACCTAATTAAATGTAATTTAAACAATTATGCAACTCCATTAATACCAAGTGAGGCATATCAAAAAACAATATGTATAATTATTCACCTTCCTTAAAACAAGAAGCTCCAAGGATTTTAGTAATTAAGTGTAGATCTCTAAGAAACATAAGAGATTTAAATTCCTTATTAATTGATATTCTCACAAATGAAATAGATGTCTGCATAGTTAGCGAAACTTGGTTTGACTGTGAAATATCTGAAAGTTATCCTCAACTGGTTGTATATTTTTGTTTTAGAAAAGATTGGGAAATTTTGAATAAGAGGCACAGAGGTGGCGGTGTATTTATTTATGTTAAAAACAATATTGAAAGTAATCTCGTAATATTTACTGAAGCAAATAATATTGAATTATTGTGAATCAAAATACTGTTTAATAAGAAGTTAATGTATATTGCCGGATTGTATAATCCACCAAATTTAACGGTTGCTAAGAAAATGAAGTGCAAGATTGTATCTCTGATTGCATAGAAAATTTAATTTTAAGTAACCAGGCATTATTTTTTATTATTCGTGGTGGCTTTAATGATCTCAATGTTGATGAAATGTAAAGTTCTATCTGTATGACAAAACTCAAACATAAAAATACAAGAAAATTAAGAAACCTAGATAACGGTATAACCTCTCATCCTAATTTATATAAAAATTGTTATACATTTCAAGCTGGGTTTCTACAGATCATCTTGGATTAATAGTAGAACCTTCACTTATAGCAGGTATAGAAAAAGTGACAATTCCATTTCAAATTATTAATGGAAAAATGTTGAAGAACTAAACTGTTTAATGAATTATATAAATTTTGAAGAATTTGAAGAAAACATACGACACCATATAGATGAAGGGACTGCATTGACTTTAAAATGACAAACAATGATCCAATTTTCATGACTCCTCAAATTAAGTATTTATTGAGAAAAACGAAGAAATTAATGCGTAAAAAACAATTTCGTAGAGCAAATGAAATGTTTGAAAGAATTAATAAAGAAATTAAAAGAAATATTTCAAGGAAAAATCCAAAAAAATGGTGGGCTTCTGTAAATCAACTTATCAAAGATTAATAAATATTTTGCTGCTAATGAAATCAACAAAATGTTTACTAATATATCAAATGATTTGATATATTACCAACAACCTAGAACTCCTAGTATAGATAGTGAAGAGATTCCATCCCTAACAATGCATCAAGTATATCATGAATTGAAAAGTGTCAAAAATCATCAACACGATACGACGGAGTACCATATTGGTTTATTAAGAAATTTTCGTACATAATTACACTAATAGTTCATTATATGTTTACGGAATCGCTAAGAACTGCTAAATATCCGAAAATTTGGAAAACTGCTATAATAATACCATTTCCAAAACCACAACAGGCAAAACTACATAATTTAAGACCAATTAGCATCACTTCAATATTGTTAAGAACTTTTGAAAACTTGTATTTAATTTTCACATTAAAGATATCTACAATAGTCACTTAAATATAAATCAGCATGGATTCCGAACAAATGGAACAACAACAAATGCTGTTATCGAACTGCAAAATAGAATTCTGTCATACAAAAATTAAAATTATGATTATGTAAATTTAATCAGCCTTGATATCAAGAAAGCATTTGACAATGTAAATGACTACATTATATTTGAAAAATTAAACAAAATAACCCATTTAAATCCGTACACTATTCATTAGCTTGATAGTTTTATTGGGAATAGACAACAAATGGTTAAAAATAATAACAGACTTTCGGATATGGAAAAGATCAACAAGGTGTTTCTCAAGGTTCTGTTTGTGGCCCATTTCTGTTCAATATATGTATTGATTCTTTAAATTGTGACTCTGTAAATATTACAAATGGTTCTATTATTAAGTATTCTGATGACACACTGATTTGTCTTCCAACTCTTGAAAACTTAGACTTTACGCATTCAATTAATAATAAGATCAAATCTTGGTATGAAGAAAACAAATTTGAAATTAATTATACAAAGTCGCCGGAAATGATTATACTATTGAAGAGAAAAGATCGATGAGAAATTTCTATATAATATTAAAAGTAAAAAGATTTTTAAATCAAAATAAAACTGAAATTTTATTTTTATCACTGTTCCCAATCTTTTCTCTTTGTCTACCACTACTATGTCTGGCCTCCGTGCTTCTATCACCTTGCTTGCCTGTATGTTGAAGTCCCACAGTATCTTAACCTTCTCATTTTCTATGACGCCCTGTGGCTTGTGCTCATACCACTTGTCTCCTGCTTCTAACCCATGCTGCCTGCTCAAACTCCAGTGTACCATTCTTCCTACCTTGTCATATCTGAACTTATACTAATTCTGTGCCAACTTCTCACACCCTGCTATCACACTTGCCTCTAGTCATTGTCACTGCTGCACACTTTCCTAATCCAAACTTCAACCCTTAATCTCTGCTTGCCTTCTCCAATATTTCCACTTGCTTCTGCAACATCTTCCTTGAACTATTAACAACTGATCTTTACATCCTCTCGTCTTTGTCCTGCATCCCTTCTGCTCCTCTGGTATCAACCTGTTCTGTTCCAAGTAACATGCCAGCCTACTTGAAATCACAGAAGTTGGCAATTTCCATGTTGTTGGCAGACATGTTATTGGCTTGAAGTTGCTTGCCTTACTACCTTTATTTGGGCACTCACTCACTCCTCCAATGCTACTGCTAGTCTCTCATGAACACTTGTGAACTTCTTCAGCCAATTCCAATATACCTCATCTCTGCCTGGCCCCTTCCAATTCTTCTTTAGAGCCTTCTTCAGCTTTGCCGTTGTGATTACTTCTTCTTCTTCCCTGAATTCCTTCTGCATCTGCTCGCCTCTATCTCTGGTCGACACTTCCCCATATATTCTCCCAGAACCTTAGTGCGTCCTCACCTGCTCTAGCTGTATCCTTTTCTCCTGCATCTAGTTCTTTGTAGAATCTTCCTTTTTGGGTCTCAAACTTCATATTGTCTCTTGCCTGGTTTGACCTTGCCCTATATTTTCTTAGTTTCTCAGCTTCTGCAACTAATCTCTGCTTTAGCCCTTCTCTTGCCCTTACCTACCCTGCACTTGTCCTTTACTGTCTTACTTGTCCTGATCTTTCCTATTTGCGCCTAATCCTTGCCACTTTATTCTCAATTCTTCTCTCCCATGCTGGCTTTCTGTCTCTTACCTTCTTGTCGTCTTTTCTTTTTCATGTCCATGCCTACATTCTGCAGCACCTCACATGCACCTGCATACACTAAGCTATTTACTTCTGTGATACTCGTAGCATCTATCCTCTCCAACACTTTATTGACCTTTGCTGTCTCTACTGCTAGCTTCCTTTTCTTAACTCCTCATGGAACTGGCAACCTAATTCTCTGACATATTTTTTCCTTCATCTTTTCCTTTATTGCTGTTGCAGTTCTGCGTCCAACCAACATCGATTTGGTCAAGCAATTGGTTTCTGATAACTGCCATATATCGACTAGAGAAATTGAAAATGCAGTTAATATTAGTCATGGTTCAATCTTGAATATATTGCATAATCACTTGCATTTAAAAAATGCAATACCACACGAACTGACGAAGTCTAACAAAAATGAGCGAGTCGCTTGTGCCAAAGTGTGGATAGAAAATTTTTCGTCCAATGATTTATGTAATATTACTTTCATTGATGAAAATGGTGTTACTTGTGGTCTGTTGGATCTAAACAATCCAATAAATCTTGGATATCTGATGCGAGTGAGAAACCAAAGGTGTGTCGGCGAACAATATCGGATAAAAAATTCATGATAGTGGTAGCAATATCGTTGGGTGGCAAATGGAACTGTGAAGTTGTCAAGGACGGAAGGAACGTTGACAGTGCAAGATATATCGAGGGCATAAAAAATAGTCATAAAAAACTTACTCATTCTAGCGATCCATTACCATATAAAAAGATTATTTTAATCCAAGACAATGCGCGACCACATGTGTCCAGACAATCCCTTGAATTTTTTAATAAAAAAAAACGTCACTTTATTGAAGCAACCGCCTTACTCACCTGACTTCAACATGATTGATCGTTGGATATTTTCTTTCTTTGAAGTCAAGAGAGAGAAAATTAGTTTTGCTTCAGTCGATGAATGGGAAACTTATTTTTTTATTGATAATGTTATTTGCTGTGCTATTTTCTCTGAATACCCGATATTACACTCAAAATAATTTTAACTTTAGTGGATATCTGCTCCTGACAAAACTAAGGCCTCACTGAACGTAGAAACTCTTTTCTGTATATTCTTTGTCAATAGATGGCGCATTGCTGAATGTTTTGCAGAAATAAACTATAGGAATACTACGACTCTTCATAAGAAAATATATTTTTGAAAATATCAATGTTTAAAATATTTAACAATAACATTAATTTAAGACATATAATATATCTCTGACATTCTTGGAATGTGAATGTGGAATTGAACAGGGGATGGGAAACTCTAATTGATATACAATTTTCTAAAGTACCTTATTACACTATTTGCAAGATAGTTCAAGTCAAAAGCAAAGTTCAAGACCTTCCTTGCTAGAATGCATTTACTTCATTTTTCCCTGCCTAATGGATTTGAAAATGTATTTCTTTCGTTTTTAAATGATAAAGTATTATCAAAAAGAAAAAGCAAAGCTACTATCGTATGAATTTTAAGCTATGCACGAATGATTCGGAGTTAAAGTAATTCTTTTGTAAAGTTAAAATTATTTTTTTAATTTCCGGTTTCTCCCATTAGAATTACGCAAAACTTCGTATTTATATTAATAATATAGTCATTAAGGCAGATAGATTCTGAAAATAATTAAAAGGTATAATCAATGATCTTTGAACTTGACCAACACTATGTTTTGTAAAGAACAAAATATATGTATATGACTTTTTATTGTTGGTCTGGTCAACTATTTTTGATAGCAAAAGAAAATAATTAGCATCAAAATTAGATTGTCTATTACTTAAGTAATCTTAAGTTATAGAAGAAATTTGAAATTTGCGCTATTTAAAAAACATGTAGCAAATAATTACATAAATCACATTAGTATTAGTAGTAGTAGATTTATTCTACTAAATGTACTATATTTTGTGTTAGAGAAGCAATGTAGCAGTATATTAGGAACTGTAACAGGGATAGCGCTAATATCATAATAATTGAAGCAACTGAATTTCTTGAAATTTCTGTGAAAGTTGAATCCAAACAATTTTACTCATAGGCATATACGAAATAATTTCTGAACTCTATTTTATTAAGCACAAAAATATTCGATTCATATTTACTTTTTAAAATGATTAAGACTTTTCGGAAGCTGGCCCTCCTTGCTGAATCGCAGAAAATTCACAATAGAGATGCGACTACTGTAATGCGATTCAATGCTAATATGATTTTAGCAAGATCTCTAGATCCTCATCACTAGGTCGAACTAAAGAATGCTTTAAATCGTATTAAGTTAATTGCGTGAATTTGTTGATAAATTTTATAAAGCACAGATAAAAATCCTGTGATTCCGCGTTTGCCTGTTTTTCCATTATGAAAAGTCACTTGGCAGTCATGCTTGCTTAAAAATATGGTCTCGCAAAAATCAGCTGTAGTGCACCCCTGAAAATAGCTCAAATTTACTCAAAGTTTTTCTCATTTTATTGTTAATTAAAAATTATTAAAACATTTTTTTCACAAAAACAGTATGCCAAGGAGAATCTTAAAGATTCCTACTGGTATGTTCAATAAGTTAATCTACTGTTATATTTTGGGATAAGTGGAAAATACCTGGAAATTAGCAGAAATTGATTTTGGAATCATTTTGCTCACTTAAAGAAATTTCTTATTAATGGAAATAATATGAAAAATCAATAAAAAATTAATGCAATTATTGAGATAGAAATGAAATCAATAGATTTCCATGTACTCTCTCAGATTATTTTCTGAATAGATAATGATTTAAGATTAAATATCCATCGAAGGCCTTTTAGGAAACACTTTTCCGAAATTGCATTACACAAAAAGCAAAGAGTAGAAGCCCTTCTTTTGAAGCTGATTTCATATTATGGTTAAAAATTGTGGTTCAAAAAAGAATTACTCTGCAATTCATCGTCCTGAATAAAATAGAGTAGGGCTGCCACTATTAATATTTATCTACTTAGTTCTAATCAACCAGAAAGTTTCTTAAAAGCTGAGATGGTTTGTAAAAATAAATTCTAAGCGCGCTTACTTCACAAATTAATAAATATATTGAAAATCCTGTAACTAAAGTTCGAACTTAACATCTAGCACCTTGGTATTTACTGGTGTGATTGTTACTGGATTTTTCAGTAGGAATGGTACTAAGATAGGTCCTTGATAATAAATTTATACGTAACACAACGGATTTCAGAATATTATTAATAGTTTTAGTTATTTTAATAAATAAGTATATTTCAGTTTTTCAATTTCTCTATCATCCTTAGCTCACAATTTTTAAGATATGGACTGAATGGATAGAAACGAAAAACTTGAAGTTGCTCAGTCAATACCTTTCATCAGCTTTTAGCGCTCCATCCCATCAAGCTTGTCATCAATAAACTACTTCCCCGACATTCAAACCTAACAATAACCTCAACCCCAACTTCTCCAATTTAGTATATATATATATATATATATATATATATATTATATATATATTATATATATAAANGGATCGCGTGGAATGCGCTCGTAATTTGATCGCTTTGTACGAAAGAAATTCTCTAGAGGACTGCTTGCGCTATTGGACTACTGAGGATGAAACATGGATTCTTTTCAACAGCCTCATGAGCAAACAAGAAAACAAAGATTACTTTTCGATCCTCCGATGAAATCGTAAATGAAACGCTGCAGTGGTTTAGACAGATAGAAGAAAACTGTTTCTCACGTGAGATGCAACATTTAGTTGAACATTGCAAAAGGGTGATAAATGCAGGTGGTGATTACATTGTGTAAATATAATGTCTTTTTTTGGAATCTCGTTTCAATTTTAAAATGAGGTATAAATTCTTAAAACTTTTCAGACACACCATATATTTTAAAGTTAGATGCAAGTAGTGATGCGGGGCGACAAGTTATACTAGACTGCAAATAAAAAAACAAGGGCTTGCAAATGCGCATTGTCAATTTTTATAGCATTCTTAAAATGGTCAGTGCAGACATCTTTAATTGTTTGCTTAACTACCGTCATTGCACTTATGGAGGGTATCTTCGACAACATTATATTTTTACTAAAAATTTTTTCACGTGCTGCAGAATGACTGAAATCGGAGCGTATTTCTTTAATTATTTGCTTGGTCGCTCCACGAACACTAAGTTTTCGTCTTCCCTTTGGCATACACTCTTAATAATCTAAAACCTTTTGTAAAAAATAAGTTAAGAATAAAGTCATACCATATCATATCCAGCTGATGCATTAATATTTCACGTCAAGGCTTCAAATTCCAAATATCCATCGCTATTCTGAAACATGTACAAAACGGTAACTAAATTTTTTTAGTGTACAGAATGGGATTATAAAAAATTCATCATTCCGTGGTTTAGCAAAAATATATGCAATTAACGTAAAGTTGCGTTGTTAAAATGTTTTAAAATTCTTTCAAGTCGTTTCAAATTTATACGTAAGTCCCAATGTGTACTATGAAAAATCAGACCCGACTTCCACTGTGTACGCCTTTTTCGGAATTTCCTTTTACACACTGGGACTAATATATATATATATATATATATATATATATATATACATTATAATGTAAATTCAAAAAGTGGAGCCACTTCTTTTATGCAAAATAAGAAGTCTGCAAAATTTTTTTTGAGTTAGTTTTCATTATATTTAAGACGGTAATTGATTGAGTAATATGACGTCAAGTAAACCATTGAAACAGCGCCTAATTAAATGCTTAGCAAATAAATTAATATATTGCAAGTCAAAAAGAATTCGACAAAATACTAAGGAAACTTCCATATTACTAGGAAAGTACCTTTCTCTAAATTTGTCATTTTAAGCTGTGAGTCAGATTGTTTGTTCTGTTACCCAACCTATTCTCCAAGGAGTTTTGCTAACTATAATGTAGGAAATCCACAAAAAACAGTGCTTTTCTTACAAAAATCCAAATAAATATTTTGCTTATGAGATCATGAAATTTTATATTTTAGAGCACCAGCAATTTTTACATATTTAGCCCAATACTTGTGATAGGTAACGTTTTTAATGATCAAATTTTTTTCTGGGAATTTCATATAAATCACATGAATACTATTCAAAATTAATTCCAGAATTTCGATACAATCTAAATTTAGGAAAATATTCCCAATACATATCCATTTTTGTGATTTATAGTGCACGCTATAAAATGCGGCTAATTGTTTTAAATTGAAACTAGTTCTCAGAAATTAGTTCATTTCTCAAAAACTGCTTATAATAACCAATGACAAATTGAAAACATTATAAATTTAGAATCCTGGTTGTAAAAAGGTGTGCTAAAATGTTCAAATATTAACAAATTTCAAGATTCTTAAATAAGTAAGTATTTTACAAATGAAAAATGCAACATTCAAAGTTGTAAACACTCTATTCAATAGTTAAAACAATGCATTAAATAAGGAACAATATGTTATTACAAAATGGTTTTGATAAAATATTGAAATACTTCAGCTCAAGCGGTATATATATATATATATATATATATATATATATATATTAAAACCAGAATTTCTTTTTTGTAATACCAATAATCAGAGCAAGCGCAGTATCAATTTCTTCGCGTCCACATGCTCAAGATATATATTAATATAGAGAACTGCCAGAATTTTACTATTCTTCAAATAGATTCAGACTGAGCTTTTTGTAATTTTCTAAAAACCATGTTCGTTTTCTAAATTCTATCTTCCTCATTCTGATTGATAATGTTTTAAATAACAATTTGTGAATTATAAGGAGGTTAAAAAGCATATGAATAAAGTAGTTTATCATGAAAAAATAATTTAAATGCATTTTTTGTTATTGTTTTAATGCGCCGTGATGATATCTTGTATAAGGCACCGAAATATGTACAAAATATTACTGAGAGCCAGATATATATGTCTATGCCAAGAATATATCCGTCACAGTGGCGTGCCATGAGGGGAAGGGGGCAAGGGAACCATGACCGCCTCTAATGGCCACCAAATGAAGTTAGTTTTTTCAAAGAAGTGTAGACTTAGCTAATCGTCAAATATAATGTATCAGTGATTTTTAGTGATTAATCAATATTGTAGATTATATTGTGTGTGATCAGAAGCGTTTCTAGCACCTAGAAGGTTAAAAACTAAGAAAAATTCTAGAAAGAAATTTTCACCATTATAAAGTTTACGTCCATTCATCTAAGCTGTAGTCAGCAGAAAATAGGTAGAGGTGTTATTCAAGTTTGGTGGAGAGAAGGCAATTTGGACCCTGCATGAACAAAGTTCTATGTTATTTAATAATAGATAAAAGGTTGAGGAATTCATTTGAAGCTAGCAATTCTTAAAAAATATAAAATCGGACAATTTTATCTATCGATCTGATAGTGCCTAGAGTACTAGCAACTGTGAAAAATAATCTCACTAGCAACATTATCAACTTCAATAATAACATATTATAAATGATCAACAAAAAGAATGGGACATATAACACAATACATGCGATAATCCAAATTTTTCGTAAGGTTCTATTCAATTTGAAGTATTTAACTTGGTTGACCATTTGTTTATTAACACTGTGAATTATGTAAGACAGCAGCAGTAAAATATTTTTTTCCAAAAATGAAGAAGAGTTTTATCATAAACATTAATGCAAACTTCTGTAAGTCCTTTCAGCTTAATGTGATTGTAGTATCAGTGATTGACGAGAGCTATATCGGACTTGAGTCGAGGTATTGTAAAAATGGAGAGCAAAACTGGGTCGACAAAATAAAAAACTGACGACTTCGCTATTGCACAATAGTGCACAAATTTTAACTCAAATTCAGTGAATATTATAGAATTTGTTAACAATGTTTTGAAAAATAAAATTTATATTTTGAAATTTTATATTAGTATCTCCCACTTTTATAAAACTTAATTTAGGTTTTTCAATTTCAGTGTAGTTTTAATATAGATTTTTTACAAGCTCCAACAGGGGCGCACCCAGCTTTTTTTCTGAGGAGGGGAACTATTCTTTAGATTATATATATATATATATATATATATAGGCATATTTTCATAAATATTCTTACATGCAAAGTAGTTTATAAATTCATTATTCTGAAGATTTTCACTGCAACAATGGAAAAAACATTGTCAGGGAAATTAAATTGTATACACTTTTTGACATTCTACCCAAAACAGAAAGGTTGATATTAACGAAATTCAACTATTCAATTTAAGGTTTACTATTTCAGATATTTACTTTTAAATGTCATTTTTATAATTAAATTTCAACATAGCAAAAGTAACCAGCATACTATTAATGTTTGTTAAAAATTACTAAAACTGAATTATTTTTCCCTACAGCAATTCAACCATTACTAAGATTGGCTAACACACATATCTGCTCCGTGGTTCAGTAGATGAGGATGATTTCGAACACAGACTGTTGTCCTGTTAACTGATCCTAATCTCAATAGGAAAAATTTCCATTTTTTGTGGTAGGATGATCTTTAAAAAATTCTTACTTTCTTATTTCTTAGTTATTCCAACCAAAAACTTAGGCCTAATTCTTGCAGGCTTGAATCATGCCCAACTCAACTTTTAAGAAAATGTGCTCACTGAAGTTGAAAATTCTAGATTGAATTTTTCAAGAATAGATAATACTGATGTACAATTTCAAAAATGTTGTTTAAGAAATTGTATAATATTCACTACAACTGTTGTGTAATAGTTTATTTTTTTTCAATTTCAGCCCCTTTTTTCCAATACCTCAGTCGAGCCCCAGCCCGACTTCAACTCCTGTTAGGATGAGGATCATGCCGTATTAATACTGTGCGTCCACAAAATACCTTTAGTTACATTTTTTAACTTGCCATAATTTGAATTTAATACATTATTTTCTATTGTTGTTTTAGCATGCTATGTAATTCACCATATTTCACTACAGGTAAAAAATACAGAAACCGTGTCCAAATTTTTTTCACATTTTGCAAAATATAATTTAATAGAAAATTTCATTCAAAATTGCTATATATCTCATTGCTAGTTTCGCTTTTGGCAATAATTGGAATGAAAATAATAGATAAGAAATCATAGAATAAAAAACCAACCATAGCACATAAAAACTTTTTAAAAGAAAAAACATCATTGTGAGATAACAAACAAAATTACGAGTGCNATTAATGCTTCTCAGAACGTTCTTAGTGAACCTAAATAATTGTAAATTATTGGTAATTTTTCTTCTTCTAAAGTATTCAATAGATTAATCGATTTCCAATTATTGTTATAATTGCAATATCAATTAATTATTGCTTACCCCTGCAGATAGATTTGAAGCAATGCTTAATATATATGTACATTGTTATCATATCAGCATAAATTCCATTACGAATGGAAGCATCTGTGCTCTGTTGAGGGGGGACGTTCCCCCAGTTCCCCCACCCCTCTGGGTGCGCCTCTGAGCTCCAATATTGGTCTGGTAAACCAAAAATTGAATATTTTTAACAAGATTATTGCAAACGGCATAACTTTAAATGGGTCGGACCCGGTTTGTGGATACATTTTTAACGCATGTCTATCGCTGTGTTGTGATGCTTGTCAACGTTGTCTTTAAGGCTTTGAAATCAATTTCTTTGGGTAGTTTTACTAAATCCACAGTAAAGCAATGTTTTCAAATCTATTAGAATTCGTAAATACCTCTTAACTAATTTCATTTTAGAAAACTTTCATGCAATTCAGGATGAAGGGCTGGTAATGAGGGAAGTTATAGATATCAAGAGTAATTTGAATAGGCAATAAAACTCAGTCTTCAATAGAGATGAAAATGAATACAGATATATGATAGATGTTGGCCTTTTAAGCTCTTTAGATAATTTGATTTGATATAGCTATTCAAAAAGCTCCTACATATATTGCTTTTGTAGAGTTGATGAGGATTGCCAATGCAAACAGTTGAAAGATCTTTATATCCTAATCCATTACCAGATACCTTAAATGTGGGGAGACAAAAGTAAAAGACCTACGGATTTGCAAGCACTTGATGATTCAGAAGTGTATCCAAATAATTTCCTTGCTGTTAATTATAGAAACATTTCAACAAGAAACAGAGATGTTTTTCAAAACTCAATTTCCCATTGAGTGCATTATGCTCAGCAATGTCCAAGACATTGAGTTCAATACATCACGACTTTAAACCTAGTATTAAGGATAACATCAATGGTTTTGCAATCTGCCATTCACGTTTCACCGACTTCATAATGCAAAAATTGAAAAAACATTAGACAATATTTTCAAAATATATTTCGCTTTAGCTATATTTGTGCACATTCAAATATGATTTTTGCTAAGAATCTACGAATATACATGTATATCATTTTGAATTGTTGGTTATTGACTGGCTAGTGAAATTATAAGAAAATTTATTGAAAATAATCTAATCAGAAATTTAGTCTGAAAGGAGAGTTATCATTAACTTTACCATCAATATTGCATATTATAATAATAAGTGGTGAATATTTAGACGTATGCTCAAAGTGATTCCAATTAACGGGTCCATTCTTTTTCATATTAAAATTGTGGTAATTAAACATAGTTAATAACAATGGTGTGTTTTCCTATTAGATTATTTGAATTTTACTTGTCCTCCTCCACTAGATTTGCGGTAGTCATGCACTAAGACTAAAAGTTAGAATCTTGGTCCCTCTCCAATAAAAAATTCTGGGCAGACACACATAATGTCAAAATATAATAGTCACTTTTATATGTAAAGATAGTTTTTTACAATTTTTTTGCGGTAAGGGAAACTGTAAGCTTCCAATTTACCTAATTTTCATAAAATAACCGAGCTTTAAACACACTTGCCGTTGTGTGTTGTGCATAAAAGAAGAATTTTAAATTTATTGGGTGCAAATGACATTTTGTGTGGCGCAATTGAAAATCCAGCATTACGAAATTTTCAATTTCGCCTTTGACCTGAAAAATCTCGGAATTATATTATATTCTTCATTTTTAAATTTACTAACAGTACTAACAATTATGCCTTGTAAGAATAAAAAGTAAAATCACTTAGTTATGTTATTAATCTGGATGTGATCTTAATATATCATTAAGAACTGAGAAGAATTACAATTCTTTTTCTGAAATTATTTTCGTTAACTTGGCAACTTAAGCATGAAAATATATTTAGCCATAAGAATTTTGATAAATTTATAAATCAGGTATTCTATAGCTTTAAAGACTATTAATACAAATTAGCTACTAGCTTTAGCAGAAATTTAAGTGTATTTGGTTGAGTTGTTCTGAATTTTTTGGGTTTATAATTGCAGTTAAACGATATGTGTAACATGTAGGTTTCACTTGCAATACAATAAAAATCATATTGGGTTTGCTTGATACATTATTTTGATATGTAATGGGTGTTTTCATAAACATTGTACTTGATCATACGTTTGTACTAAGGTTTTACGAAACAATTCAGTCCCATGGAATTCGTCCTAATCCCAAAGGGCTTGAATCTTATGCCTAATTATTTCATTGGGACTGAGGATACCATGGGACTGGGGCTTATTTCATTCACCAAAAAACAATTAATTTTTGCAATGGGCTATCAAGAAAAACTTGGTATGAGATGGCACTGGGGCAAATCTCACAAGACTAAATGAATTAGAGACCGATAACATTGTTTTCACAGACTCCTATTTATAACCATTATTTTAGTATTTTGTAGATCATAAAAATTTTAATTAATGTAACAATAAATTGTTTCTTTTTTTAATGAAAATTCAAACTACACTAAATTAAATAGATAGATTCTAACAAGTGTTATGCGGCCAAGGCAATTTTCTTGGCCGTAGCCGGCCGTAAAAAATAAATTTTGGGCGTAGCCGGCCATTAGCCGTAATTTTTTACTATAGTCATGGATTTTTAGTATTACTAAGTGCAATACTGTACATATCCCTAGTTTGAAAAATTACAGCAAATGATAAAAACGGCTGTTTTAAAAACAATACAAATAAAATTCATGAAAAAAATGTAATGTTCAAAAATAATGAGTGAATATTGCAAATACCTGAAAGAAATGTAGCCGATGATACGAGTCAGCCTATAAACAGAATACAGCAACTACTTTGCGATTTCTGAAGCACTATAAGCATTTCAATGACATATTGCTGTATCTTTATAAAATAATTTCAAATGTTCGTACACTTCACTACTTTTGAGTCCTGATATATAAATATTAATACAATTCATCATCCCTGTTTTCTCAATATTGCAATTCATTTAGTGTACTTCTTCAACATACATATAAACTAAGATATATTGTAATATTCATAACAATACATATGCAATATCATCACTTTTATGTTTAGACTTCAAAGCTGCAACAACGTGTAGCCAATTACAAGTCATATATGAACTTTAAGCCGGTATTTTGGCCATGAAACAAAATCTTTGCATGCAGCCGGCCGTTAGCCGTGGCACTAATTCTAACTTCAAAAATGTATGGAAATGTAAATAACTTTTATTATATTTGCATTTATACTAATAAGAATATTACTTAATATTTATATAGATTGATCCTTAAAAATGTTCGTATTCGCAAATATATTTCGATCAAGAAAAGAAAACTTTGCAAGAATATATTAATCATAATTATACATAATCGCCTTCGCAGTTAATGATTTTCTGGCAATGATATTGCAGTTTTTCATATTCATATTTCATAACTTTATCGCTATTTGTGTTAGCACATTCTTTGATGAAATGTTCAACATCTTGTGGGGTAAAAAAATTGATCTTGGTTCTTCTCATTTCGCACTTTGGAAAAAACATGCGGTCTAGCATATTGACAACAGGCGAATAGGGTGGCTGATGTAGACGTCTATTTTTTGGATTCGAGATAATCAGATGTTAACTTAGAAGCATGCGGCCTGGCATTGTTGTGCATGATCACGCAATTCGCTGGTGAAATAGCTTTGTGTGATATTCTGAGATCGTAAGAATCAAATGAGTCAATGTTTCAGCAAGGAAATCAATGTAAACATTTGAATCAATTGTTTGACCACTTGGTAAAACCTTCACATAGCTTAAGCGTGTAAATATAATGGCCACCATGGCCATAAACTTTTTATCCATTGGACATCGTCTGGCAAATTTGTCTTGTGGCTGAGTTTCCAACCGGAGGTTCAAAAAAACTGTTTTTCGTCAATGATGATCAAATTTCTATATGCATTTCGGGTAGACAAGTACCGTAGGATTTCTTAGCATCTCGCCACGCGATTTTCCTTATTGTTGTTAGATAACACATGGGGCACCAACTTGCTCCCAATAGATAAGTATCTCAGATCTTTGGTGACAATGACTCGAATCATATGGAATGATACATCATGTTTGACGGCCGGCTCCCGCAATGTAAAATCATTGTTATTGGTTAATTCTTCCTCGATCACTTCCCTCAGGTTTAGTCGTTTATCTGTAGACGGGCAGCCACTTCCATGTTTACATTTAAAGTGCATCCTTTCACCTTCTGAGAATTGTTTTGCAATAACTTGAACTCTGTGGAGGCCCACAATGTTTTCTCCAAATGCTGTACAAATCATTTTATGAGATTTCGCTGCATTTAAGTTATTTCTTTTTAGAAATTCAACTTACAAATGATAAAGTTTTTAAATTAAATTAATACAACATCTTTAAACAGCGATCAAATTTAAACAAAAATAAATAATTTTTTTAACAAATATTTTTAATACGAACATTATTTTCATAAAGGAATGTTCGTATTAAAAATATTTATTAAAAAAATTATTTAATTTTGTTTAAATTTGATATAAATTTGAAATAAATTTGCGAATATTTTAAACGAACATGTTTTGAAATTTATGACATTGTTGCATTGTGTTGTGCCTGTTGTAGGACACAGCAGTCTCTTGCTGTTGTGTGAAAAAACTCATACAACTGCAAACGTGGTTCTAAATAGGTTGGAAACAATGTTTTTGAAAATCGCAATTCTTTCATTGAAAGACAAGAAGAACGAAATATGCACACCAACCTGACTGAAAAAATTTTAACATTTTAAGCCGTTTGATTTTTTGCAGCAGCGGCGCAAGAATTTATTTTCTCGTGGCGACGTGCGGGGCTCTTTGTCTTATATGAAATGAAATTCAGGTGCACCTAAAGCTATCTGCATATCTGTTTTCATTAAACCTATAGCCTTCGGCTTTCTCCTTCATATAGGTCATAGAGATGTCTACGCAGTATACTTAATGATTTACTGATACTAATCAGCGATGGATCTGAGTTGAATAATAAAGAGATGCAGTCAAATGTTGGTACTCTAAGTTTAACCAACTAATATGATGTCGCTTTTAAGAGCTCAACGTGGGTTACCTAATTGTTTCTATATCAACCGAAACAATTGAACGAAACCAAATTATGAAGATAAAGTTTCTACGTCAGAAATTATTCCTTGTGTTGGAGTTAGGGGCATACTTAGGCTATGGGTAAATTATGCTTAGGTTTAAGGTTGAAGTCTTGAATTTTGCCAGCTTTGAGTTTTTGGCTTTGAATTTTTTCGCCTTTAATTCTTCTATCTTGAAATTAATCAGAAATACTTAAAACCGGTTTCTATTGAATGTGACCAAGCTAGCCTATGTTATTTGAAATAGCTACATTCCGTGACTTAAATTTGGAAATAGGATTGCAGAATTATTTCTAATTTTTATCTAAGAATTGCTTACTTAGATTTTCAAAGCCAGTTGAGTTACCTTTAGAACAGAGCATAAGTCTATTAATATTCAGTCTTAATTCATTGCGAGACACTCCTTCCTGTAAAACTTTATACCGTTTTGTCAATTTTCTCAGGTTCAAATTCATCAGATGAAAACTATTTTGTACTAAATATTTTCGAAAAATATTGTGATGGTTTATATACATATGTTAGAACACTAGAAATGAACAATTAGAATTTGACCAATTATGAAATATCTCATTTTGTCAAACTCAGTTTGTGAATCAGCATATTCTGCTAAAAATCTTACATGAATCATTGCTTGGTTTTACTTTTCAGTCATTTTTTGGAACATCAGAAGTGGTACGAGCTGTTTTTTTAATCTAGAAGGTCTTCAATTATTGCTATTGTTTGGATCGATTCTGGATGTCATTTCATTGGGATTAAAACACTTTGTATTAATATTCTTCTGATTAGAATGATTAGAATCATCAGAGCGCAAGAAAATCCATCTTCTAGTAGAATTCACTTCAGTAATAACATATGAAGCCTGTTCTAATTGATTGGCTTACATGTTCCCCTTTCGGTTGTATAGATATGTTTTAACTATGTTCCTATCTACAAGAGGTTTTGGCGCTGCCTAAGGACGAGCCTTTTTCAAAATATAAACAACATCTTATCATACATGCATAAGATACGTTCATTTTTTTATTTAAGGAAATATTTTTCTCTTGAAAATGAATTTCTTAGAAATACCTTTAAAACTCTATGAAAATTTTGTAGCAAACATGGAAATGTATCACTGGCTGCCTGGAATGTACACAGTAGTGATGTAAAGTTTGTATATTATTCAATTTCACACCCGTTTTGGAATTTCCAATTTTTATATAAAAAATAGAATCGACGTGGAAGCTCACACTTGTGAACTTGTGAAATTTTACATGCTTGAATATTACCTAAATTGCATAATAAAAATTTAATACACAATTAGATAATCATTTAGATGCAGAGTATGAAAAAAAAGCTTTTGAACTCTGAAAGAATAAGGACAATTTGTGTTTGATTAGAATTTAGAATCACTTTCAGTGTGTGAAAATAGGAGAAATTTTGTACTAAAATATTATTATATATCCATTCTTTCAAATGTCTTAAGTAGCTGATCAAGTGAGTCACTTTCATGATTCTCAAAAATATTGTTGCCATAATTGTTGTAACAATGAATCGTCAAATGCAGTAAGATGTCATAAAGCCCAGATTTGTGTGTTCTGTAAAATCAAAGAAATATCTTAAACGACACGTGTGCATGTATTCATGTTTTCTGAAATTAATAGGGTTTCTGCGTTTGAAACAATCTTTGAAAAAGTTTATAAAATTCATTTAAATTTAGAATTCTTAGATACGTAAGCTATCATGATTTCGCTCTGCATTCTAATTCAAATTGCTTAGGACTATGACCAAGACTTTGAAGTTGAACATAGGAACATTCATGGAAAACTTAGAGAAAATATTGTGACTTATTCTTTGATAATTAAACGATTATTAACCTAGCAAAATTGTAAAATAATCTAAAACGTTTCTTGAATAGCTTTGATAAAATCGTAAATATTATTGCAACCATGATATGCCAACTCAAGTCATGCAATTAATGAGATATGCATATCTACACCATTGCTGTAAATGGGCTGTGTCAAATTTCTTGCTAAATTTTTGGCTGGCCTACGTTTGGTAAAACAATGAAAATTGTAAAAACACATATAAATAGGCGAGGTCCATATTTTCAAGTAATATCGATCATGAGAATTATGCAAGAGAGCTATGCATTGTTTGGGCTAATTTTTTAGATTTCAGTATAAAAACATATACTTATTAATGCTATTTATCTATTTCTTTTTACATTTTTATCAGTAACATACATATTTCTTTTCAAAGGTGTCTATTCATAATAGTCTTTGGAATGATTTAAACGAATAAAATCTCAAAATAACTTGGGTTAGGTTAGGTCAAAGTTGATTAGTTGAATTTTGGGTTAGGTCAAAGTTGATTAGTTGAATTTTGGGTTGGGTCAAAGTTGATTAGTTGAATTTTGGGTTGGGTTGGATTGGGCAAACATATATTAACTCATTTACAGCCTTATCCTAAACATAATATTTTGCATATTCTCAGATAAACTTCTTTTACTTAAAACGATTTTCTATGTAGAGGCCTATAATGTAGAACTAACAGACAAATTATCATTTTCTTATTAAAAAATTTGAAATAATATTTTTTGATTCAGTTTCGTAAATACAGGGACTTAAAAAATTTGCTTTATTAAAATAGGTAAACTAATTTATTTCAAATTGGTCATGCATTGATTTATTAATAGAAATGTACTTCACAAATATATCATATTGGAAAATTAATCTAAACAGCGCGTATGTTTTTCAATTATACAAATTAATTCATCGCAACAACTTCATAATGCAACAGGAAGAATTATTAAATAAAAAATTTCATAATTTCCTTTAATATTTTATATCACATCCACGTAAAATTTCAAATTCAAAGCACTGAAAAGCCCTTAGTGAGACAATGCTAGAGAATTCGGATATTCGTTGTGTAAAAGCATGAAAATTCAGCTGTGTTTTTACATCTACGGAAGTTACACCAGCGATTTGAATGGGGGAAATATTAAAGATGCTTTTTCAATATACATATAAAATAGGAAATGATTAAGTTATATAAGGGGATATATGCAATAGACCAATTCTTCTGCCCCAAACAATCTCTTATTGAATTGTATAGAAACAATACATGTAAAACACTATCAAAATTCCAAATACTTCCATAACATTTACTTGGAAATGTTTCATTTAACTTTTTATGTTAAAGTAATTGTCAAAAAATATTTTAAATATTTTTCAATTATTTAGGAGCTAAAGTTCGGATCCCTACATTGGCTTGAAATATGTTTAAGCTGATGACCATGTTTTTACAGTCAGCAATTTTTGGACAAAAAATTATTTATTTGAATTCGTAGGAGAAGCCCAGTGCAGGAAATTGTATTCCATAGCTAAGAAAAATATAACCGCTATTAATTTCTGAAGATGTTATTCACTAATGCATTTCAAAACATAATTCTTTTGAATTGGATACTTTCAGCTTGAAAAAAATTCGTGAATTGGCTAACGTAAATTAATGGATGATACATTGGAACTAATTACTAGTAGTGCTAATTGATTCTCAAACTTATTAAAATTATTTTTTGGCTAATTTAAAGCAATGGCTGATTATGGATCTCTATTGAAAAAAATTAATTACATCAATTTAAGAATACAAGCTACAAAATTATATTTTTTATGCATTGTATGCGGAACTTGAAATTTTTCAACTAAGGCAGCATCACCTCGCTTGACCTAGCAGTTGTGAAAACCGGTTTTTCCTAGAAAATTTCAAGAAAAAAAAATTCCTAACTCACAGCAGTATTCAAAATAACTAGCCAAAATGAAGTTAAAAATGTCTTTGTTAGCGGCTCAAGGAAAACTTCATTTTTAACTTTTACAATAATATTGTAAAAAATGATTCTGAAAGTCACCTTTCTATACAAACTCAACACTTCAATGGAAATATTATAACTATTATTACTAACTGACATAGCTAAATTTTGAAAGTATGAAAGATATATACGTATATGATGATATTCAATTATTCTACTTATATATGAACTAAGAATGTGTATACTTAAGTATAAATTGAATTTATATTTCAATATTACAAATATTAGTATATATGAATGAAATTTATCCAACGTTGTACATTAGAATAAAATTTGTTTGCTTTTGAGAAGTTCTCTTTTATATAAACGATTATTCTCTGCCACCTGTTAAGACAAGTGCGAATGTGAAATCCTCCATTATTCATGAATTGTCAATACTTTTGATAATGCTAGTCTGTTGTTGTAGGTTGTTAGTTGACAGCTCTTTTCTCCTAACAAAAGATTAACGAAGTTTACAATTAATGTTCTTAAAAATATCATTTTGTATAAAACAAAAATTCCCTTTCCATGTTCCATGAATTTGCTATATTTTAAGAATTCTATGCCTATACGACAAAGTAATATTGTTTTCCATAAATTTATTTATCTGAATTTCAAATTTGCTCTAAAAATCACGCAAGGCTACATTATTTTTGCAATATCCTAGCCATCGAAGTTAGATTCTCAGTTCGAAAAATTCCGTTTCTACCATGCCCCTAAAACTTTTGTGACATAATAACCTTAACACAGAACTTAGTGCTAGCACAAAATTTTCCCACATAACTTATCCATTCTTTGTGCTCTCCTATCTCAAACCCTTATAAAGTAATTAACGTTACTTTGTATTTTTGATGACGCAACTCGGCAAATTTATTTACTTAATCCACCTTTACAATTTAATATGTTTGTACTAGAAACGAGGTTTGCATTGCGTATGCAAATTTTGTTAACTTAAAGCGGTTTGGCTCAAATCTATTCCGATTCAAATTCCTGAATGAATGGTAAAGCAAGGTTAAACTGCAGATGTTATTATATTTCGCTGGCCTATTAAATAATAACAGAAAAAGCACTACTAATTATGGAAGACAGCGAAGTTATATTAAAACTTCTAAATCATTCTTTGTGGTTGTGTGTCATTTCGTGCTTTGTTATTTTTTACCGCTTTTGTTATTAAAGAACTTGTGAAAAGTTAACTTTAAAAAACATCTATCGATATTGTCAATTTGGGAATATCGAAGGTGAGATTTTAATGCATTTTAATGGGTGTCATTGTCTTGAAAACAAAAGACAAGCTTCTAAATATTTTTTCTTTATTGTCAAAGTACTTCAATAATATGTAAAGGATTTTCTTGCATAATTAGCTAGGTGTATTATATAGCTGAATAGGATATTGGTGTAGCAACTATTCTTTTTTTAAAAAACTCCACATTTTTTAAGAATTTAATTCGATGCAATTCGAACTTTGTCATTTTATACGGTAAGTTACCTAAAATACTTCTATTATAATATCTTTAAAAAGTGATACACTGAAACTTCTGTTTAATAGTTGAGAATTGACATTGTCATAGAAAGTTAGACCTGCCTTATATTAGAAAAAATCAGCAACAGGCTGTGAACATATTAACAAGTATAACATGTGTTTTGCATTAGCTGCTTTCACGAAACTATTACTATAATAGGTTTTCCGGTGTAGGCACAAATATTTAGGGTTGAAATAGTTTCAAGAAATTCAAATTTGCAATTCGAAAGCAACCAATAACTAAAAATGTTTTACGACCCAGTTGACACATCTTACACTATTTAATGACAATGATTCGGACGACAAATGATGATCTCATTTTACATGTAGTAAATTACAAAATCGGCCAATTAGAAATTTGCCAAGATTTAAGTATTTAAAAATTTGCCCAAATCTACGGACAGGAAGAGCTTAAGGCGAATACTTGGAATGATCAACTTCTTATCACCATTCATTCCCAACATAATGTCCTTAACATACACTCTGAGAGATCTTTTGAAGAAGAACACCCCATTTGTATGGCAACCAGAGCACAATGAAGCTATTAACCCTCCGATGACAAGCTATGAACCCCTTCAGATGGAGTCCATTTTACCCCAAAGTATATTCTGAAATGTCTTGCCAATTTCAAAATATAATGAAATTAGACAACTTCATAGGAGAAGGAAAATTTTAATATATCATTTTAAGAAATCTACTAAAATTGGAAATTTGAACCAAGTTTTTGTAGTATAAATAGTTAATTGAATTCTCTTAATTGTCATTTGAGGGTTAAATGAATGATAGTTAGGATACTGATTGAAGAACCAGCCCTAAGACATTTTGATATTAGCAAATCATATACATGTATACAAGTTGATGCTTCTCAATTCGGTCTGGGTGCTTGCTTAATTAAATATTCACAACCATGTGCATTTGCAGCTAGGTGCCTGCCAGCGGCAGAAAAGAACTATTCCCAGATCGAGAAAGAATTGCTAGCTATTGTTTATGGATGCACTCATTTCAATCATTACGTATATGGTCGCCACATAATTGTTGAATAGGACCACGAGCCTCTAGAAGCCCTGCAATCAAAACTTATAACAAATTGTCCTCCCTTAATACAGAGGCTTTTTGTTGTTCTTCAAAAATATCCGAACCTGAAAATAGTACACAAACCCGGAAATCAGATGGTTTTTGCTGACAGTCTGTCTGGGATTCAAATGAAACCAATACAGAAAAGCAATGTAGAAGAAAAGATTGCGATAGCTTTGTATCAAGTTATCACGTCATTTGGAGATAAATTGGACAGTGTTTGGTTTTCCAGAATTAAGCAAGTTTCAGAAGAAGACTCCACATTGAGAGTGGTGAAGCAATATATCATGAATGGGTGGCCGGAGCACAGTAAGAAAATCTCATTGGATGCAAGATCATACTACACGATTCGGAACGAGCAACACGTCTTAAAGGGATTGGTCATGTTTGGAACAAAGATAGTACTGCCCAAACATACACAGGCGCATATCCTGAAAACCCTTCATACGGCACATTTGAGAATTGAAAAAAACAAAGCAGCTTGCGCGGCAGTCACTATTTTGGCGAGGAATCTCCTACTCCATTGAAAAACTCGTTAAAGACTGTTCAACGTGCATATAACATAAATACGCTCTTTGCAAAAAAACCGATGCGTCCACACCAAAGTCCATTACTTCCGTTTCAAAAAATTGGACTTGCTATAGCAGACATAGATGGTAAAAGTTTCTTAGCAAGAATTGATTATTACTCAGGATTTATAAATACCTACCGGCAGTGGCGCAGCCAGAGGGGGCACGATGCCCGTCATTCACTTAAGAATACTTGATGGCGAATTTCTACCTTTATTTTTGGGTGGATTCAATTTGATTTTGAGTGAAAATTCTCGGTTTTGGTTTGTTTCAGTTTGTTTGAAAAAAATGAATGACAAAAACATAAATGCAGCAACAATTTTTCTACATAAAATTGCTTCGTAATGAAATAAAAGTTTAATATTCAACACGCTACGTAAGTTTTTCTTAACTTTCTTTTTTTACAGGCGTCACTAAAGTGTATTTCTTTTCTGCCTGTAACCCATGTCATAGAAATTTAGTGTTTTTGACTAAGCTCTCTTGATTCTTGCATGAACTAAAATCAGGCTACAGGCCTCGTTACTCCCTGCTCATATTCGCTTTAAATAATATTTGAATAAGCGTCACATCCAAAGGTGAGAGTCACCAAGAATTTGTTGTAGTTTATTGAAGCATTCAATAGTGGGATAAATCAATTGAATCTGCGGATGCTCCAAGAATATATACTATATCAGAATAAAACAAATATTCATAACCTTCAGCTTAACTACGGCTGTTTCTGGTGGTGCCTAAGCAAAATATTATGCTTCCACCACCGAATTCACTTTTTATATTGAAAGCATAACATTGACGTTATTTCGCACGATTGTTATCTTCTGTCACACACCTGATATTATGATGGCAAACTTAAAGAAATTACAGTGACCACAGCGTTTACATAAGGTATCAATGGCAAAACCAACTTTACCCTTAGTGATTATTATTACTGGCAACATCTTGTTTTCTGGAGCAATTTCTACTTAGTGCTAACAGAATTATGAAGCATTAGTAAGCTTTTTCAGAGTTGGACATAGGGTTGTCGACACTACCCGTCCCATTGTCGGATATCGGGCTGGGCTAGAGCATAATAATTTGAATTTCGGGCGTGTCTGGTACACTCAGAATGTAGCACTTCAAATTTATTTTTTTGCAATTCATGAGTATTTTGGTTTCTTTGAGTCGGCTGAAGTCGGGTGAATGAATTGAGATTCGAATACAGCTCTTTTATTGAATGCCCATCACTGCCTTCGTTTTATCTCACAACGAGCTTTTATGTGTTATGTATTGGTTTATATAAATGCAAAAAGCAAGTTAATTTTCTATGATTTATTGAAATAGAAAATTCTATTTGTAGCTCACTGCTTTGATTCTGTTCATATTCACTTTAAATAATATATATATGTATACGCAGGTTAAAGTAGTACGTAGACTCGCTTCGTTAACGTGCGTGCTGTTTTCAAGTCCCCCCTTCCGCTACTGCTATCCGATTGCAAACAAATGCTCAAATACAATTATGCACACTGTTTGCTTGTCATTGTATACCAGAGACAATCGTTGGAGATCTCATACCTTTCGCTGCAAAAAACATCAGTGATGTGAGACAACAACTTGGCTTCAGATTCGTTCACTCAGGTCCGCGATACCCGCAACCAAATGGATTTGCAGAAAAGGCTGTTTCCATCTATAAAAGAGTTTACAAGAAATGAGAAAACATGAACATCTGACTTCTTCACTATAATATCACGCCTTTGCAAGACATACAGTATTCTCCAGGGCAACTGATGTACTTTTGCGTTTTACGAACTAATATAACAACTATTCAAAAAGCTCAGAAACCCTCAGCCGGTTGCCACTCAAAAAGGACTAGCCTCAATGTTATTAAGTACCAGAAACAGAAGCACTATTATGATAAGTATTGCAAAGTACTGAATGATATTCTAAATGGTAGCAAAGTGTATGTAAAGAACCTGAACTCATTTGCCACAGTAATTCGGAAAGCGGTGAACCACGATCCTATCTCCTGAAATCAGATCGAGGTGTAGTAATTCGAAGAAACACAGGCCACATACATAGATTTTATGAAAATAGGACTGAACATAACAATGCGGGGAAACTACTACGAGTCAGACGGTAACGATGATGAGAAGAATGAGAAAGAAGACTCTGTACCATTGTGTCAGCTCCCTACACCATCTCATACAAGCAAAATAGCTCAAGAAGGAAGAAAGTATGCAGGATAAGCGTCCAACGAGAATACGTCGAAAAGTCCAAAGATTCGGAAATGTAGTAAACCTTGGAAATTACAGACTCTGAAGCAGACTGTAAAATTTCTTAAGAAGAGGAGATGTAACGCATTATGGTACACACCACCAGTAACAGAGGGCAGCCTAAGAGACGTTGTAAATAAGGTGTTAATTTTGGCATGACAACACATTATTCTTGTTACTTAAATATAATCATTTCGTCTATTACATTGCAATCTGTACATAACTATATGTTCATAAAGTTATTCTTCTTAGATACGAAACTTCCTCGATGTATTTAGATACCAATTTATTGTTATTCACTAGATCAGTTATCAAACTTTTTTAAAACAGGAACTAGTGAAGCACATAGAATTCCTATAATTGTTAAGTATTGATTTGCCAAATATAGCATTGGCGTATGCTCTGTTTGGAAATTTGATTGTTTAACTTATTATTAATTTGCATTGGTACAAGTAGGCAAGTGATGTAAACAATTTGATATTTTTTACTTCGTCAAAAAAATTCACATGATCTTTCAATCGTACTTCACAATATGCAAAATTATAAATGCACAAAATTGACAAAAAGAACTTAATTAAATGGTATTTTAAAAACAGCATGGTGATGGCAATTCTTATACAGACGTTGTCAAAATTATTTGCGATACATTGATTATCATTATCTCATTATACTTTAAAATAGAAGTCCAATTACATTTGTAAGGCTTTGCATGGAAGCTCATTATTCCATTTTTAGAATTCCATAGAGAAATTTCTAAGAGTTTGATTTTACAAGAAAAATTATTTTTCATTAAAAGCTGCAAAGGTGTAAAATAAAAAGTGTTCGAACAAAATCAATTATTGAATTATATCAATGCACAACATGAGCAACTTATAGTATTTTCTCTGTAGATATTGATAAATATTTATAGATGTTAACATTAAACTACCAACACAAAACCATATTTGAATTCTTTCACCAACTAAATAACTTACAACTCCTTCCCTATAACATACCTCATGCGTTAACACATGCTATCACTGAACATTGTCGCTTAATTTACTTCTTAAGTAGTTTGAATGACATCTAAAGGGGTGCTATACTAACGATTTTTGTCCAAACTTTGTCCAGATTTATATTTAAACAAAAATCCACAATGTAGCACACAAAAATTCTGACAAAAGTTTGGACAAAAATCCGCAGTGTAGCACACAAAAATCCTGACAAAAGTTTGGACGAAAATCGTCAGAATAGCACCGCCTTAAGTTGTGTACTTTTAATTGCGGATAAAATGAACCTTGCTAGAACAACAGAAGAAGCAAGTTATCTAAAGTTTGTATATGATTCCTTTTGTTCATGTATACCACATTCTTAATAATATATTCCTATACACTCGTCAGTAAGATAATTAAAATTTACACATTTTACCAACGCACTAATTTTGAATTTTATAATTTATTAAAGAATTCAGTTTTGCATTGAACACGCTACTTAGAAGGTTTTCTTGATGCTTTTTTGAAATGTTTTATTTTTTTGCACTAACGGAGTTCTTTAAATATGTTTTTAATATCTTAATTTTGAATGCAATATGCAATACGTTTATCCGGAAGTATTGATAATGGATGTTTAGGATTTTCTATTTCCATCTATGCATTGAAATTTTTTTTAAACTTAGTGGTTCTCCGATATATTTTTTTGATAACCATAACAAGTTATTAAAAATTAACTATATTTATTGCATTAGAGTTAAATTGCTCTTTTATATTATATATGTAATATTTTCTCTTGATTCAAAAGTTTCAATACATTTGCGACATTGACATTTCATAACTTTGCTGTTGCTAAATTCGTTCGTTACTTTTATTCTTTTTTGTAGAATTTATTTCTTACATAAGTACCTGTGGATAAACACATTGCATATTGCAGTCAAAATTAAGATATTAGAAATAGATATTAACTATAACTCCGTTAGTGTAAATAAATAATACATTTCAGAGAAGACATCTAGAAAACATTCTAATTAAGTAGTTCAATTCGAAACCTAATTAATAATTATAAAATTCAAAATTAGTACGGCGGTAAAATTTGTAAATATTAATTATCTTACTGAAGAGCAACGTATATTTGCGAAACGCGTATGGGGAATATGTTTCCGTTTGCAGCTGTTATTTTTCACCTACAATATATACTGTTCTTCCTTCTTTATGTAGTCATTTAAAACTTGAACGATATATATATATATATATACATCAGGGTTGCGTTGATATAGAAATTTTGCATCAAATCAAATCAACAGACTGTTGCTAACTGATATCAATTGATGTCAATTCAAATCAACAATAATTTTTTGTTGATTTCAACAGTATTACATTATTTGTTACAATGTATTCTTTACTGATTTCAACGAAATTCACTAACTTCCGAGCTCATGTGCTTAAGCAGGGCACACGACTTCATTAATAATTACTAATGCAATCTTGATTGCACTGAAGCAGATTTATATTTTGATAAATATTTATCCTAAACTTTTGCATGCCTACAAATCCAGTATGTTCATTATTAATAATATTTCAACCATATTTAGTAAATCAATTTTTAAAGTTCAGATCTGCTTGAAAGTGTTGCAAAATACAGTTAATATGAAATTGTTCTACATATGATAGGGCCTAGTTATACAAAGTGTCAAGAAAAATATTATATATATTGCGACCAAAAACAATTATTGGGCTCATTCTGTATGATGACAATAAAAAGTACCAATTCTGTACACAATTTTTTACAAATCCCACTCTGTACGATAATTGGTGGGAAAAATATTATAACTCCCACTTTACATCAATTTTTTTCAAAACTAACAAAAACCACTGAAAAACCAAACTTAAAAAACATATTACACACAAAAAAACAAAAGTATTTATGGCTTTAAGTATTTAGCTGCAAAACGAAGCTTGTTGCAAATTCTTCATACAGTCTCTTCTGAAAAATCCTTTCAAGCATTTTAAGAGCGCCCTCCCATTATTTTTCCAGTTGCAATTTTTACTAGAAGTATTCAAGGCAGTTATAAATTCGAATCTTTGTTTTTCTAATGGGTTTGAAATCCTTCCTTTTGAAGTTGTTGGTATTGAAAGCACACTTTCATACATAGCTGATAGATAGGAAATGATTGACTGAATATATTCCTTTCTTGCCGTTTCAATTGTGTGGCCAGTAGGATGAAGGTGTGCTTGCTTTACCTTTTCAGGAATCATTCAATATATGACTATCCCAGAACTTCTTTACAGACGTTGAATTAAAATTGAATTTAGAATATGAATGTAAGTAATGTTGTATTGCATTTCTAATCTGAGTTGACATTGTAGTACAAATATTTTGATATTTGTTGCTAAAAATTAATTCACAATGCACAGCATGTGTTTTTTTATATGAATTTATGGGCATGTTCATGTTTCAAACTTAAATAGGTGTAGCAGCAATCGCAACGGAATTTGTATATTCAGTTTATGTTTGGTGTTCGCTAATGATTTGCCATTCTTTAGTTCTTCAATATACTTGGTGTGTCTGAAAAGTTTTAGGAATTCAGCTATTCTCTAGGTGCATGTGCATTGTTAAGGCAGTGTCTGTAATAAGCCAATCAGAAATAAGTAAGGAATGACAAACTGTGTAAGTGCACATGCCATATTGCTGCATTTCATATTCTTCGTGCAATATTTTCTCATCACTGCTTCTGTGTGCAGCGAATATAAAATGCAATTATCAAAAGAACAGTTTCGAGCTTATGTGTACATTGAGGCTACACGAGGCTTAAGACCATCTGCCATCTATGACAATTTGCAAGCTGCAGCATCATCGTCATCAGCATTTCCTCAGCCACCATCACAATCAACTGTATATCTATGGTGTAAACAGTTCTCTTCGGAATCCAAAACCACCCTGTGTGACGAACCCAGAAGTGGCCGCCCATCTTCATCCTGCACCAATAGCAACATCATGGCAATACGAGAGTCCATTCAAAAAGAGCCCAGGCAGTCGCTTCGAATGCTAGCTGAGGAGTTCGGCATAGGAAAAGATTCAGTTCGCAAAATTTTGACTGAAGAGCTGGGGTTGCGAAA
>CABFPE010000483.1:138615-152724 GCA_900660155.1 Hofstenia miamia
ATATATCTTCATCGGCATATAAGCATAAATACATAAACAATTTTTTGCATCCACATGCAATGATTTTAAAGAAATATAAAAGGCTTTTGAAGCACTTAAAAAGTATATTTTTAATATCATTGTTGTAAAAGGAAGTAATTGATATTACGTTATAAATAATATCTATTAATATTTTTCTAAAGAACACTGTAATTGATTCCATATTTATACTGTCTTCCAAAAATACAAATTTAATAAATTTGTCTTAGAAATATTAGTTCTTTTACAGATCAACATGTGGTTCACAATTCAACATTAAAACTCATTTGAAGCATAATCGTTGCTGCAAAATCTACAATTACGATATTAATATTTTCATATTACAACAATAATATACTATTTGTGTTCAGACGTTGCGTAAGACAAAGTAATTAACATCTTTGCTGTGTCAAGATGTTGAATTGTATCTTTATTTTTTTCAATGTCCGAGAACTTGAGAAAAAAGAATTTCTTGGAGATATTGAATAGTTTCACACATCAAAGAAAACGTATCCCAATAAGTTATTTTCAATATTTATTAGGCTTTTATAATTGCAAACATTTGAAAATCCCAACCATTATTCAGAAATAGTTTCCAATTCAATGTTGACAAGTCTTTACTATTGAAATATAAAAATATCTTCTGTCTTGCAACTCACAGATCGCTGAATTTTATTAGAACTCATTGCACCTGTGTGCAAGTTACCTATAAAACATTACTTTGCTTAGCAAAATGCCTATGACTACTCTACACGCTAGCAATTTCAAAATGGCTTTCGCCGTTCACGTTGATTTTGTTAAATGGCGTCAAGTGGCGACGCGCCGACTAGGCGCTCACCTTTTATTGATACTACCTTAATATTGGATTTCAAACAATCAACTATGCAAACTTTTTGGATATAACATATATGATAATATAGACATCTTTGCACTAAATTGCAATTGTGAACCGACTTGTTAAGCCGTATATAACAAGGTCAAACATAATTATGTGTGTTAAAATGACAATCCTACTTTGGTGGATGTATTATAGTGATATTTTATAAAGAATCGAAATCTTTGTTTTAAATTGTTTCTTATTGACAGATAATTCAATATGGTATTATCAACCAATGACTTACAAATGGAAATGTTCTAAACTATGTGTATGGAGGTCTTCTATTACGTATAACACTTCTATTTTAAGGGTCACTCGAAATTTGAAGTTGCTAACTATGTTAAAAATTAATTTGCTAAAATTACTGACCATTCTACTTTTTCACAGAGGATTTCTTTTTAAACTATTTTGAAATTAAGTCATTAAAACATGAAGGGATTGATTTTAGGGGAAACCTTCAATGTAAGTAAATGTAAAGGGCAAATCCATTGTCTACTATAATGAAATTCATGAAATTTAAGCTACAATAGTCTAAAGTGATACACAAAAAAACCTCACCTACAATTCAGCACTCGGATAAAACAGGCTGCTTGAAGCATGCAAACAGAAAATTGACAATTTGAAGGATTTCCTTTTGGAAAACGGCATTCAAATATACTGAAGCAAATTATAATAGTAAATAATTTTTAAAAACTTTGAAATCAATCATTAAATTTCCTTTAAATTGAGGAATTGCTACCATTTAATTTGAAATGCAGTGTTTTTTGAATTGATGTCAATTTGTTTTCCAAAAATCTTGAATTTGCTTAGCGAATCCTCTAAGTTACACTTAGTTTGTGCTTGTTACGTAGCAAATGCCACAGGGAAATAATGAAAAAACTTAGATGCATTCTCTGCATGTAATAGCCTTTCTGGCACAAATTTTTTTGTTATGGCAAATTTCCATGACGTGATTGCAACAAGCAGAAAAAGCTTTGTCATACCATTGCAATCCCTAGCTGCCTCAAATGATGTCGTAATTTTTACTATGAACAAATTGCTGCTTACATTTCGTGTAGACAAATTATAAGGCATTCATAGGCTATTTATTTTGATTGCAGTTAGAATCATGCGTGAATATTTACGCCAATTTACTAATGCTTAACAAGGCGTGCATAGTGTGTCAAGTATTATGTTTTGTAATGGTAAAAGATTGAACAACATTTGCTTAAGCGTGCTATTTGCTTTGATGTCAACTTTATGATTTCTTAATACTTTACATTCATAACCCGCATTCTTTTTAGAGAAAGTATTTAATTCAGCTGAAAAGTCTGGACAGTTGAAAGCGCAACCCTGTCAAGGAGTATGCATGAAAGGGGTGAGTTACTAAATCTCTGCATTGATTTACACATCCTTGTAATGAATGAAGCTTTGTATAAACTTTACTGATGCCAAAACAGTTGATTAAAAATAATGCACTTTGCTTTATTTTTTAAAATATTTGTAAGACAATAAAGTTGAAAATGGGCAAATATAAAACAAAATAGGGACAATGATGATGATGAAAGTACATTTTGTTACTTGTTATTGATCAATACACTTGATAAAATGGATTAGTTTGGGAAATTTCTTAAACGTATTTTTGGAAACTGTGTAAAAAATTAATCCTTACCTGACTTTCACTTACAAAAGGTATACCTTAACCTTTAGCAACATTAAAAAGATCCTTCTTAACACTAGAAAGAATAGTATATGCATCAAAATTTATATCTTTTTTGTAAAAAATCACTAATTTATATAAAGACACTGGGTCTAAAAATGGGTAGAAAAGCAAGAAAAAAATGAACTTGGTCCTCCATTTTTAAAAAAATACGAACACCTTTCCCAGTTCAAGTCTTGCTGGTGAGCACAACAAAATGTAGCAAAGAGTAGCAGCATGATTACGATATTAAAAACCAACTTTATAAAACTTAGCAAATATTCCCTCATTCTTACACAATGGTGCGATTGATGCAATGATGCATAAAGACATTTAATGATTTAATACAAAACATATCTTACTGCCAATCTATGAAATCAGCCACTTCATAAAATTGCTAAGCTTAGCAACATTTTATGAAATTTTATTAGAATATAGAGGAAGTATTTTTGGATGAACATGAAATAAAGAAACGCTTAGACCTAAGTGGTAGTCACTCAAATCAGTATATTGAATGATGTTAACATCTATTTATGTATGAATTGGTGTTCCAAATCTAATAAAAAACAAACAATATGTTCATACCAATATGAACATGTTTAGTACCAATTCAAAAATTTCTAAAAAAAATTTAGAATTTGTTTGTATATAAATTACATTTGATATTCAGGAATCTATTAGTAGCTTGTAAATTGCTGAAAATGAGTGACATGTCTTTGTGTGTTGGCAAAAATGTATTCTAATAGTGTTCAAAATTGCAAAAATAGTTAGCATTAAAGATTTTTAATGCTAAGAACATAGCCGCTTGTGAAATGGTTGATTTCACCAAATGACAATTAAATATCCATTTCTTGATTGATTCTTTAAAACGCTTTGATAAAATTTAAGAAGTTCCACATTGAAGTTATACATACACACTGCTCTTATTATACGTATTTTGTTTTAGTGGCAAGAATTTGGAGGTACATGGAAGGCGTGTGATTACAAAATTGAAAACCTTCGAAGTGTTCTTACCTCCAATGAAATTTCCATCGGCGAAGAGGTTTTCCAATTTAATATCGAATTCCAGTAAGAACTTATAATGTTTTGTTGATACTAGATTATAGATCGTGATGCTTCCCGGATAAATTCACTAAATTTGGTATGCTACATTTTAAGCTTGCCCAAGTCCATTATTGGCACATAATAATAGTGTTTGCTGATGTGTAAGTATGATTGATCAGGAAACATTTTTTGAATTCTTTGAAACATATGATTTTATCATACATCAATTACCTAATTCACTAAGTGAACGTTAGAATAACTATTGTTCTATATTGATCTAGTAAGACTTCTTTATAATGTGAATTTCAATTGACACGCAAAAACGTGATTGACGCTCTCTTAATCTGTTCATATAAATGTTTCATACAAATCTAATAGTCACCACGTTATATGCTCTTTGTCCCCCCACATCAACCATAAATAACACCATGGAATAATTCCTTTGCTTCCTCATTAATCTTTATGTAATGAAAGGTGTATTTTCTGTTTATTAATTAATAGATATTCAGCCTCAAACTTAATGTTCAATGCTAACTAGTTAAATTTCCATCACCTGTAAAAACTAATGAAAGGTAATTGATGGAGAAAATCAATTTTCTCAAACACAAACGACATGTTAATGACAGATTCTAAACCTGTCCAGTATTTGTAATGCCTTGAGCCATGAAAGGGCATCCATGAAATCATTGGGTGCATACAATACATACAAAAAAATTGTACTCACAAGTCGTAAGACTTTCTACGTTTTTTCTCAAATAATTGAAAAACATGATAAAATGACTTTATGTTTACAATTGTGTAGCTAGAAAGTCATGTTACATGCAGAACACATATTTCAGCACATTTATATGATTTTTTGTTTGTTGTTTTATTCAATTCGCTTTATAAATATGAGTAAGTTTTGATTTGTGTTTTAAGCAGTTCTGTTTTTTAGATTTACCTTATCATGGTACAATTATTTTAACAAGATAGAAACTCTGTGTATGAAGACTTAACAAATCTTTGAAGTTATTCTACATTATTAGGTTCAGTGATTAACATTACGTGCATGAATGGTCTTAAGCAATTAATATTTTTTTCGGTCTTCATTCCTTAGCACGAATTTATAGCTAATTGTTTGCTTTAAATGCAGTTTTTTCAATATATTCATCTTGCGCCACAGCAGCAAAGATTGTACATGCTTTATGTGAATCTGTATGTAAGGAAGCAATTGAATACATTGTTGCTCGCTTAAGATTGAATTTGTCCCTTTAGCCAGGTGTATCTTTTCAGAGACAACGTATATTTCGCACGTCTGATGATATAGGAATCTCGGCGTAACTAAACTGTGATGTTCATTAATCACCAGAATCTTGCCGTCAACTAGAGTGTAAAACTGATTTACTTACCGTTTAAGACTTAATTTAAAGTATAATTGACTTAAAGAATATGTAACCATTTGACATTGTCAATAATATTTGATGAAAATTTACCAGAAACAATGAATTGCCATTTAAACAAAAAGTCGATTTTCAGTTCCCAAAATATTGTACCTTCAACCCATGAAATATTTAGAGCCCAGGTCTTAATGTGGGTCGGCTCTATGTCGTAAATTGAAGTCAAGTAAATACGTATCAAGGAGGGACTTAGTGACCAGGGGGTACCCAGGATTTTCTGAGGGGGGACATCACCGTCATTCCGCAATGCGGGGCGAAGCCCCCCGAATATTTTTGAAAATATTGACCCTAAAAAATCCATTTCACGATCCTAGATTTTAAATTTTTCAATTTTTTACGAAAATTTTTTTGATTTATCCAGTCAAAATCAAATTTGGAAACTGACGGGGGGCATTCCACCATGTGCCCCCTGAGTACGCCACTGTCAGTAACAATTCCTAAAATGGGCAAAATATGACATTCTCAGATTAGAAAATTTTCTATCTGGTATAAACAGCTTATTAAATTATCAAAAAAATTTTCGCATTCATAATTTGTGATGGACTTGAGCGACGTTGGGAAATTTCGAAGCCACCTCTAATATTTAAAATAATGTAAAATGACTCAACATTTTGTTGTTTCTCAATGAAGATGTTTGTGCCTGAGGATAGTCAGACGTAAACCCTGATTTTAGAAACTGGAGTTGGATGATAGAGAAGTAAATAGAGGAACTCAGCAATCACTTTGAAATTTCTTAAACGTTTAATTTTTGTGTTCATCTGGTGTTTGTTTTGAGCTTAAGGAACTAACTTTTAAAAAACAAACCGTTTTTCGACATTTTCAAACAGTTTTCTCTAAGTCTATATTTTCTTAAATAGTAAAAGATATGGATGGATGCATCTATTGGTGAAATGCTCGAACGTTATGTTGAACATTTGTGTATTCCTATGCCTGTAGTAATAAGAAAGATAAACCCTGAATACCAATTTTTTGAAATGTTTTAAATTTTCTCCATGCCTAATATTCAGGTAATTATAAGGCTTAACGCTCTTGGTATCAACAACTAATTATAACTGATTTCTTATATGTAGATACACCTCCGACACCATTGAGGCGTGCGACACCACAGTCAGGTTGAGTTAAATTGGCTGGGGCTTTCCCCACTGGAACAGTACAAATTTTAGAGAGGGTAAAAGTTACATTTAGAAAGATAGTATGCTATTAAGTTTTCGCTTTTTTTAACCGTCATAGGTTATTTGTAATTGAAATTTTGATACTATAAATTTCATTCAGTAAGAAACATAACAAACTCTGAAAACATTTATTAGCCAGCATATTAAATAACTAAGAGAAATTGTATTGCTTAAATTCCAAAATTTTCAGGGGTATTTTTGAAAATTTGATTTTATGGGGATGCAACTGCCCTTCTCTCACCCCTACTATCCCTGCCATTGCGGCGCCTATTATTCTCCTCTATCACGTATTGGATCTATTTATTAGTTCGTGAATTATAAGTGTTTGTTTTTCAAGAAACCATCAAAATTGCTTATGCAATTTAAGGTTAAGATGGAAGATGTATAACATCTTCATATCTAAAATCTTTCAGGTTTGTGATATTTTAATGAATTAGCTTCAAAAGCTATAATGCAACCATTCATTCCCTGTATGCAAGACGACGTTTAATCGTCTTGCTTGTATACAAGAATAGAAATATGTAAAGGTCTACAGTTATACTGTCACGTTCATGAAAGTGTTAGATTTGCTTGGTTGGTTATTTTCAACACGCGTTTGCACATATTCCAGATTTGGTTGGTTAATTATGACCGCCTCAATAATAAATCAAATTTAATTTATCTGGTCATTCGCATTGAATAACAATAGTGTTCAAACAGATTTGCAAATCCTGTGAAGATTTCAGTAAGATATCAAAAGAGCACTGCCGCAAAATTAATTATGAGAAAATATTTTGGATTTGCGTTTAAATGCAACAATCCAATGCTCTTATATAAAATAGTACCAAAATAGTTCACTTTGAAGATAAATTACTTTCAAAGAAGCATTGAGTTACATTTTAAGAGTATAAATTTCATTGACATTCTGCACCTTTAGAAAAGCAACTTTATCCTTATAATATATTCATCTTTTCATTATATATATATATATATATATATATATATATATATATATATATATATATATAATATTTATGATGATTTGCAATGTCCACATTTTGAAGTTATTATTTGTTAGGAACATTTAGTCTTTTGAATTATTTTCCCTGTTTGCTTCACTTAACATTCGTTATTAGATTTTTAAGATAACGCCTTTTCTAAGAGCTTTGTTATTTACCAAATGACACATTTTGTAATTCATCTAACAATTTCAAATGGATTAATTATAATTATTTGAACACCGGCTTGTAAACTGTGTATCAATATATATTTAATGGAATTGATTAATTGCTAAATGATGTTTTAAAGACATAATACAAAAATGTTAGGTACTATTTTACAGAAGTGAATTAATTCTTGATATAACTTCCCTACTGCATGGACTTCTGTATAGCCTTGGTTCCGTATGTATGTTTCAATGAATTTGCAGGGTATTATTTTTTTACTTTTTCTCAGCACTAACCTTTTCATTGTTGAGATCGGTTCATGAAGGACAATGTTCCGAAAGAAGGATTACTTCTTGAGTTAAGAATTCAGAAATGAGTGAAATATAGGTCGTATTTATTGATAAAGTTTTTGTCGTGCAACTTAATTTTACTATTGCTGGCAAAAATTGTAATATGTTTACATATCTCTATTGAATGTAAAAATAATGTTTTTCTGTTAACTAGAAACGCATTTACAATCGACTGGAATTTGTTTTAAAGTGAAATTATCCTATTTTAGCTACAATTTACGCACTATGGCTCTTGTGTTGAAATCAAAGATATCCAAGTCTACTTTAACTTCTGTCCTTCTTCCAACATAAAGTTAACAAAATTTCCAAGGACTGTAGCGCCTGTAAAAGCATTCCAAAAAGTTGAAGGTTCCTGCATTTCATACGCTAAGGCCCTTACACCACCGACATATCTTTGTCAAACAAATGGCAAATGGTTTGCCTTCAAGGAAAAATGTAAATGCAAAGCCGGATATGAAGAGAGTGAAAGTCTTTGCAAAAGTAAGTTTGTAAACTTAGATTCTTTGGTATTGGTTATCTATAATTTTATTTATGTTCGGAATAATATTTGTTTAGAATGTCCACAAAATTATTATAAACAAAATCTTGGAAATGCCAAATGCTCAAGATGTCCGAAAAACTCCAATTCTCGAAAGGATTCTGTTTACTGTGATTGCAAGCATGGCTATGCACGTTCACCAAAAGACTCTTTTTCTGTAGACTGTGGCGGTGTCCTTCCAAAACCTGTGTAGGTTTAATTAACTATAACATCATCTTCAAATCAATATGTTGATATGATTTTGAGCAATGATACTATAAAACCATTAGTACGTAGGAAGAGAAGTTTATGTAAATTTTAAATTATTTTCATTTACAGAAAGCTGTTTTTTAATCGTAAGAATAATTTTATTCTTTCATCTGAACATGTTAATTGTTTCTATTGTAAGTGACTTCAATTGACATTATATCATCAAAGCAATAATTAATTGCTATTATTATTGTCCTGTGTATTTAACAGCGTTGTATTTGCACTTCCTGACTCTATGTATTTTATCGATTATCAGTGAGTTGTTTAGAGATTTTCGGGCTGTGGCAAAACGTGGGGGCGTTGAACTAAAGTGGAGGCCTGTTTCTAGAGATAGTGCAGGAAGAAGAGTTTGGTATGTCATTCAATGCGAAAGCTGCAGCGAGTTCACACCCATCACAACGGAGCATCCGAATTTGACTATTAATGGGCTTGCTCCTAACACGGAGTATGCCTTTCTACTCACTGCAGAAAATGTTTTAACAGACGTTTTCAAAAGTTTCCGTTCCCCACCCAAGCTCAATAAAGCACGTACTGCAGTAGTTACACTTGAAGCGTGTAGGTCTAAAAATAATTTACTTTAGATTATGTATAAAAAAGACCAACATTTTATGCATGGCAAATAGCTTTCTAGTAAAACTTGTTTAAAAATGTCACTTAGAATGCAGAGTTCTGAACGGTACTGCAAAGCATTAAGGCATTTCTCTGAAGATCTTCAGAATATTGCATTTTGAATTAATCGAATCTCACTCAACCACCACGTTCTTTGTAGTTTTAAAAATAAAATCTTTTAACAATAGAGTTACTTCAGCGGAAAATTATGCGCAATATATGTTCTTTAGAGAAAAATAATTTTATACACTGAGCTGAAACAAAAAAATTAATTAAGGTAATTTTACTTTTTTAATCAACGAACACTTCATGGTTTGCAATGCGCTCTGCAGAACAAATTGACCTGTATTCGAAGAAATTAAATTATAATTTAACGTTTTTCAAAATTTTGTGGAATTATTTTTGGTAGCTACCTAAGGAAGCATTTGCAAACAATCGTGCCCTATAGTATAATTTTCACATTCCTATGCTATAATATTTGCCTAGTCTCGTTGAAGGACCTGAAGTACAAATGTATTACATTTACTTTGTGCTTTATATATATATATATAAATAATGTATAAATGTGCTCATTTATTGATGTGTACTTATAGTTTTATTCTTACTGAAAATATTTAATTTACGTAATATGCCTGTGATATGTTTCTTGTATTTTGGAACAACTACTTTAATGTAATTTCATTTGTGAATGATAAATTTACTTTAGTAAAAGTAGATGATGTTCATGCGACAAAAATAAATTTTAACTCAATTCGGCTTCAGTGGATACCACTCATTGGTCATTACCAATACCATGTTAAGGTGTATAGAGATGGAATTACCTACATGGATCTCAACACCAACTCTACTAGAAAAGATTTTTTTAGTTAGTTTTTTAGTATTTCTTAATTTAAAATTCTCGATTACTTTAAAATATTCAAACGGAGAGCTTTTAAATTTTTTGATTTTATTAGCTGTTGACGTCTTTTACACTTTTCAATCCCAATAATTGGTTGAAAAGAGTAACCCTACAAGTAAATACCATGTCAAGGGGCTACACAGGAATGGCAAAAGTATGATAATTCCTATGCTTTTTGAAAAAAATAGACACTACCACCATATGCAAGAAAACTTTTAACTTTTACTTACTACAATAGGATGTAGTTAAAAATTTTATTAAATATTGTAATGAGAATAACGTTTTGGGGAAGCAAATATTATAAATTAATTTATTGTTGTGTTTTGTATTCATTTTCCTCGCGTTTAATGTCAACTTTTATTCACTCCCAAACCTATTGATTATTCAGCTTAGAGATACGATACATCTGTGAATTTTCCCCGACTGAGAGGAGGTCTTGATTCCTCGGCCCCTCTGTAAATACGCGCCTGTACCATGAAATTGTTTTAAAATATCTGCTGCTAGAACGCTTAGACATTAACAGCTAATTAGAGTTAGTGCATTTGAATTATTTGGAATGATTTATTAAAAAGCAAATAGAGATTGGCGTCCTCTTCACTTTCATTTTTGAAAGAATAGATTATTTTCACAATACTTCGTTAATTGTAGATTGAGACAAGGCCACACATTTGAAATGCTTTAAAAAAATTTCATTATTATATTGCACTGATTCGGGTCTATAGCAGTATGATTTTTGAACAGATGCTGTGTAAATTCTAAACATTAAGTTTTGTTTTCTACAATTGTGCTCTTGTTTTGAATAATATTTCAGAATATGTATCTGTTTAGTTTTTAGAAATATTTAATACTCTAAATTCATACATGCAACGTCCCGCTAAGTTCGGAAGTTTTCTGCTATTTTCACTTGATATTTGTGATTTATGTAAAATTATATTTGATCAAATTATTTTATTCAAAATTGGCTTGGAAATCTTCTGATATGATTGCAAACAATTTGTAATACATAAAAACTTAGGTTGATATTCTACATTCAAAAAAGTAAAAACTGGATCAGTGCAAATAAAATCTGAACATTATTTCAAGGTTTGAGATAAATTTCTTGAAAAATTAATGTCAATCCATCCACATCTTTTCTCGTATATATTACTAACAACAAAAAAAACAAACAAAAAGTATGAAAAAAACATAAGCCACCTTGGCGGTGGTATGTACTAACAGTTGAATAAGTTTTGTTTAAGTTACAAACAATGTATTTTAAAATCAAAAAGTAATATTTTAGCTGTTCATAAATTATTTCAAATTTAGTTTACCAGCAATATTATGCTTGTTTTTAATCAATTTGATGTGCTTTATATTAATTAACTGATATATACTGAGATATTTTCATTGAATCTTATTTGATGTTAATAGATTATAATCTTTCTTATAGGTTAATTTTATAGAAAGTTGCTAGGGAGTTTGGAAATTCGACTGAATTTGAGATTCCCTTTTGCTTCTTTTTAATCTATTTTAGTGGTTTTAAATATCTAAATTGCACATCATTAATTAAACTAAAAGAATGTCTAAATGACCGCTGTCACCTGTCTTTATTCTATCTTCCATTTAGACCTTCAAGCTGGAATCTACAAATTTGGCGTAAACGTCGTCGGCGAAAGCTTTGTAACTACTTCGCAAGAAATTAAATTAAGCGGTAAGCTTTTGAATTCCTATTTTAATTTATCCTCTTCTTTCAACCTTTAAATTTATTTCGCTATTGAAGGTTTGTTTTAACTAATTATTAATAGTAAAGTTTTCATTTGCGAATGTATAAATAGCAAGAATACAAGATTTTCTGTTGTCTATATTTAACTGAAAGCAATCTTTACAATAGTGGAGTTAACAATAATAATGTTAAATCTTTGTTAAAATATTCAAATTCTTGAATTTGAGGGTTTTTTAGACAAAATTATTAGTTGTTGGAAAATATCCTTTGAGATTTTGATTTATCAGCCATGGTTGGACGAAAAGTATTTAAAAACTTTATCATTTGATTAATAAAGAGTCACTTGGTGACAAACTTAAAAGAGCAGCTTAGCTTTTAGGATAATTTTTGTGAGGAGTCCAATTAGATGGTTTCATTAGAAGTGAATGCAAGCTGCATTCACAACTTTATAAAACATAAAAATACAGGTAGTAAAAAGTTGAGTTAAGGTTGGGGTAAACAAAATCCGTTTTAAGAACCAACTCCGCTACCACCATTGCATGTAAAAAACTAGCCTAAGCTGTTTGTATGAAACATTGGTTGAAAACTTTACCAATCAGGTTAGAAAAAATCGTTCACTTTTAATTAACTCTCAATTTTCAAAGACAAAGACTTATTTGTGGAAGATTCTCTAGTGCTATATTTTGACATTCTAACGTAGGATACACTTTACAGCATTTGCGCGCAATTAAAAGCGCCAAAATAGGTTAATTAGTGTGCACTTTAAATTTGAATTCACTCTCTGGAATTAATTAAGCACTTTTATATTGCTTTGCGAATCAACCCAAGCAATAAATCGATTTATTTTTTATCCAGTTGGTTTGAAGAGTTACGTGAATGGAAATTTACCATCGATAAAACAATGCTAGATTAATTTAAACGCTATCTTTCAAAAAATTATAAAGAGCCACTGGATTTAGGTTGCCACAATTATAAAATCACTGAGGTGTTAACAATCAGTCGAGCAGCGTCTGGTTTTCGGCAAATGACTCAGATTTTGCTTTAATATCTCTAATTGCTTCTAATCATTCCGATCCGCCACGCTTTATAAAAGAATTGAGATTGCCCTCACAAGACCTGATTTCAAAATTCCTATACACGTTTGATGATAGATCAAATAGTGATTTTCCATTTAAAAATTTTGAAAAGAATAAAGTTATGGTATCGTTTCTTTCTAAATAGTAATATATATATATATATATATATATATATATATAAAAGTTAATTTAGTAAGATTCATATAATTTTCAATTGACATAAATAAAAAACGTTTAATAATGAAATATACCAACAAATAGTCAGCATTGCCATGGGTTTCCAATTAGGCCCATTAATTGCAAATTTTGTCATGGACATGATAGAATCGAAATTCCATACCGAAAAATTCTTGTTCTACAAACGCTATGTAGACGATATATTCACAAATTTTAACAAAGAAGTAGCCCATCGTTTCTTGCAGAAAATTCATCTCAAAATTAAAAATATCAAATTTACGATGAAAGAAGAAAAAGAAAATTCAATCAAATTTTTAGATGTTACAATTAAAAATTATGATAGTAAGCTTACATCAGAAGTATACATTGAAAATCCAAATACAGGTTTATACCATTAACTTCCTATTGTCCTTTAAAATTCAAGACCAATACAAAAAAAGTGTTTATGTGAAAGATTTATAAAAATATCATTAAAAAAGTCTAGATGTATAGTTTTCTACATTCAAAGAAAATGGCTATCGAAATATAATGTTAAGAGAGATAACATCTAAATTTTTGAATTCAAGTTATGAAATAGATGACAACAAGAGAAAGACAAACAATTGTAAAGATTGTATATACTGGAAGTTACCATAAATTGAAAACATTTTATTATTTAGAAAAAGATTTAAAAAATCAATGCAATTTTAACATCATCTAAAATTACAAACGGATAATATATTTAAGAACAAATATCTAATCCCAGATTGCTTAGTTTCATCCATCGTTTACAAATATACTTGTGATATCTGTAACAAGCTATACATTGGTGAAACTATTCTACATTTTGGTATTAGCATTAAAGAACATCTTAAGGGGCACCGTGAAACAGAAATATTCAATCACTATCATGAATTAAAGAAAGAAAATTTTGAAAAAGCCATGAAAACATGACACATTAAGATCTGTGAGGCTCTATTAATTACACAGCATAACAAAGAAAACATCATAAATAAACAATGTAATTTAGGAAAAAATGAGATTAAATTATTTTCGTGTATGCATTATATAATAAAGTGTAGTATATTGTAAGCTTTTATTACCGCAAAAATATTGCAAGCTGACGATGACTATAATATAGGCGAAACGTTTTTATATAAA
>CABFPE010000483.1:153724-167249 GCA_900660155.1 Hofstenia miamia
TTTATATAAAAACGTTTCGCCTATATTATAGTCATCGTCAGCTTGCAATATTTTTGCGGTAATAAAAGCTTACAATATACTACACTTTATTATATAATGCATACACGAAAATAATTTAATCTCATTTTTTCCTAAATTACATTGTTTATTTATGATGTTTTCTTTGTTATGCTGTGTAATTAATAGAGCCTCACAGATCTTAATGTGTCATGTTTTCATGGCTTTTTCAAAATTTTCTTTCTTTAATTCATGATAGTGATTGAATATTTCTGTTTCACGGTGCCCCTTAAGATGTTCTTTAATGCTAATACCAAAATGTAGAATAGTTTCACCAATGTATAGCTTGTTACAGATATCACAAGTATATTTGTAAACGATGGATGAAACTAAGCAATCTGGGATTAGATATTTGTTCTTAAATATATTATCCGTTTGTAATTTTAGATGATGTTAAAATTGCATTGATTTTTTAAATCTTTTTCTAAATAATAAAATGTTTTCAATTTATGGTAACTTCCAGTATATACAATCTTTACAATTGTTTGTCTTTCTCTTGTTGTCATCTATTTCATAACTTGAATTCAAAAATTTAGATGTTATCTCTCTTAACATTATATTTCGATAGCCATTTTCTTTGAATGTAGAAAACTATACATCTAGACTTTTTTAATGATATTTTTATAAATCTTTCACATAAACACTTTTTTTGTATTGGTCTTGAATTTTAAAGGACAATAGGAAGTTAATGGTATAAACCTGTATTTGGATTTTCAATGTATACTTCTGATGTAAGCTTACTATCATAATTTTTAATTGTAACATCTAAAAATTTGATTGAATTTTCTTTTTCTTCTTTCATCGTAAATTTGATATTTTTAATTTTGAGATGAATTTTCTGCAAGAAACGATGGGCTACTTCTTTGTTAAAATTTGTGAATATATCGTCTACATAGCGTTTGTAGAACAAGAATTTTTCGGTATGGAATTTCGATTCTATCATGTCCATGACAAAATTTGCAATTAATGGGCCTAATTGGAAACCCATGGCAATGCTGACTATTTGTTGGTATATTTCATTATTAAACGTTTTTTATTTATGTCAATTGAAAATTATATGAATCTTACTAAATTAACTTTTATATATATATATATATATATATATATATATATTACTATTTAGAAAGAAACGATACCATAACTTTATTCTTTTCAAAATTTTTAAATGGAAAATCACTATTTGATCTATCATCAAACGTGTATAGGAATTTTGAAATCAGGTCTTGTGAGGGCAATCTCAATTCTTTTATAAAGCGTGGCGGATCGGAATGATTAGAAGCAATTAGAGATATTAAAGCAAAATCTGAGTCATTTGCCGAAAACCAGACGCTGCTCGACTGATTGTTAACACCTCAGTGATTTTATAATTGTGGCAACCTAAATCCAGTGGCTCTTTATAATTTTTTGAAAGATAGCGTTTAAATTAATCTAGCATTGTTTTATCGATGGTAAATTTCCATTCACGTAACTCTTCAAACCAACTGGATAAAAAATAAATCGATTTATTGCTTGGGTTGATTCGCAAAGCAATATAAAAGTGCTTAATTAATTCCAGAGAGTGAATTCAAATTTAAAGTGCACACTAATTAACCTATTTTGGCGCTTTTAATTGCGCGCAAATGCTGTAAAGTGTATCCTACGTTAGAATGTCAAAATATAGCACTAGAGAATCTTCCACAAATAAGTCTTTGTCTTTGAAAATTGAGAGTTAATTAAAAGTGAACGATTTTTTCTAACCTGATTGGTAAAGTTTTCAACCAATGTTTCATACAAACAGCTTAGGCTAGTTTTTTACATGCAATGGTGGTAGCGGAGTTGGTTCTTAAAACGGATTTTGTTTACCCCAACCTTAACTCAACTTTTTACTACCTGTATTTTTATGTTTTATAAAGTTGTGAATGCAGCTTGCATTCACTTCTAATGAAACCATCTAATTGGACTCCTCACAAAAATTATCCTAAAAGCTAAGCTGCTCTTTTAAGTTTGTCACCAAGTGACTCTTTATTAATCAAATGATAAAGTTTTTAAATACTTTTCGTCCAACCATGGCTGATAAATCAAAATCTCAAAGGATATTTTCCAACAACTAATAATTTTGTCTAAAAAACCCTCAAATTCAAGAATTTGAATATTTTAACAAAGATTTAACATTATTATTGTTAACTCCACTATTGTAAAGATTGCTTTCAGTTAAATATAGACAACAGAAAATCTTGTATTCTTGCTATTTATACATTCGCAAATGAAAACTTTACTATTAATAATTAGTTAAAACAAACCTTCAATAGCGAAATAAATTTAAAGGTTGAAAGAAGAGGATAAATTAAAATAGGAATTCAAAAGCTTACCGCTTAATTTAATTTCTTGCGAAGTAGTTACAAAGCTTTCGCCGACGACGTTTACGCCAAATTTGTAGATTCCAGCTTGAAGGTCTAAATGGAAGATAGAATAAAGACAGGTGACAGCGGTCATTTAGACATTCTTTTAGTTTAATTAATGATGTGCAATTTAGATATTTAAAACCACTAAAATAGATTAAAAAGAAGCAAAAGGGAATCTCAAATTCAGTCGAATTTCCAAACTCCCTAGCAACTTTCTATAAAATTAACCTATAAGAAAGATTATAATCTATTAACATCAAATAAGATTCAATGAAAATATCTCAGTATATATCAGTTAATTAATATAAAGCACATCAAATTGATTAAAAACAAGCATAATATTGCTGGTAAACTAAATTTGAAATAATTTATGAACAGCTAAAATATTACTTTTTGATTTTAAAATACATTGTTTGTAACTTAAACAAAACTTATTCAACTGTTAGTACATACCACCGCCAAAATGGGTTATGTTTTTTTCATACTTTTTGTTTGTTTTTTTTGTTGTTAGTAATATATACGAGAAAAGATGTGGATGGATTGACATTAATTTTTCAAGAAATTTATCTCAAACCTTGAAATAATGTTCAGATTTTATTTGCACTGATCCAGTTTTTACTTTTTTGAATGTAGAATATCAACCTAAGTTTTTATGTATTACAAATTGTTTGCAATCATATCAGAAGATTTCCAAGCCAATTTTGAATAAAATAATTTGATCAAATATAATTTTACATAAATCACAAATATCAAGTGAAAATAGCAGAAAACTTCCGAACTTAGCGGGACGTTGCATGTATGAATTTAGAGTATTAAATATTTCTAAAAACTAAACAGATACATATTCTGAAATATTATTCAAAACAAGAGCACAATTGTAGAAAACAAAACTTAATGTTTAGAATTTACACAGCATCTGTTCAAAAATCATACTGCTATAGACCCGAATCAGTGCAATATAATAATGAAATTTTTTTAAAGCATTTCAAATGTGTGGCCTTGTCTCAATCTACAATTAACGAAGTATTGTGAAAATAATCTATTCTTTCAAAAATGAAAGTGAAGAGGACGCCAATCTCTATTTGCTTTTTAATAAATCATTCCAAATAATTCAAATGCACTAACTCTAATTAGCTGTTAATGTCTAAGCGTTCTAGCAGCAGATATTTTAAAACAATTTCATGGTACAGGCGCGTATTTACAGAGGGGCCGAGGAATCAAGACCTCCTCTCAGTCGGGGAAAATTCACAGATGTATCGTATCTCTAAGCTGAATAATCAATAGGTTTGGGAGTGAATAAAAGTTGACATTAAACGCGAGGAAAATGAATACAAAACACAACAATAAATTAATTTATAATATTTGCTTCCCCAAAACGTTATTCTCATTACAATATTTAATAAAATTTTTAACTACATCCTATTGTAGTAAGTAAAAGTTAAAAGTTTTCTTGCATATGGTGGTAGTGTCTATTTTTTTCAAAAAGCATAGGAATTATCATACTTTTGCCATTCCTGTGTAGCCCCTTGACATGGTATTTACTTGTAGGGTTACTCTTTTCAACCAATTATTGGGATTGAAAAGTGTAAAAGACGTCAACAGCTAATAAAATCAAAAAATTTAAAAGCTCTCCGTTTGAATATTTTAAAGTAATCGAGAATTTTAAATTAAGAAATACTAAAAAACTAACTAAAAAAATCTTTTCTAGTAGAGTTGGTGTTGAGATCCATGTAGGTAATTCCATCTCTATACACCTTAACATGGTATTGGTAATGACCAATGAGTGGTATCCACTGAAGCCGAATTGAGTTAAAATTTATTTTTGTCGCATGAACATCATCTACTTTTACTAAAGTAAATTTATCATTCACAAATGAAATTACATTAAAGTAGTTGTTCCAAAATACAAGAAACATATCACAGGCATATTACGTAAATTAAATATTTTCAGTAAGAATAAAACTATAAGTACACATCAATAAATGAGCACATTTATACATTATTTATATATATATATATAAAGCACAAAGTAAATGTAATACATTTGTACTTCAGGTCCTTCAACGAGACTAGGCAAATATTATAGCATAGGAATGTGAAAATTATACTATAGGGCACGATTGTTTGCAAATGCTTCCTTAGGTAGCTACCAAAAATAATTCCACAAAATTTTGAAAAACGTTAAATTATAATTTAATTTCTTCGAATACAGGTCAATTTGTTCTGCAGAGCGCATTGCAAACCATGAAGTGTTCGTTGATTAAAAAAGTAAAATTACCTTAATTAATTTTTTTGTTTCAGCTCAGTGTATAAAATTATTTTTCTCTAAAGAACATATATTGCGCATAATTTTCCGCTGAAGTAACTCTATTGTTAAAAGATTTTATTTTTAAAACTACAAAGAACGTGGTGGTTGAGTGAGATTCGATTAATTCAAAATGCAATATTCTGAAGATCTTCAGAGAAATGCCTTAATGCTTTGCAGTACCGTTCAGAACTCTGCATTCTAAGTGACATTTTTAAACAAGTTTTACTAGAAAGCTATTTGCCATGCATAAAATGTTGGTCTTTTTTATACATAATCTAAAGTAAATTATTTTTAGACCTACACGCTTCAAGTGTAACTACTGCAGTACGTGCTTTATTGAGCTTGGGTGGGGAACGGAAACTTTTGAAAACGTCTGTTAAAACATTTTCTGCAGTGAGTAGAAAGGCATACTCCGTGTTAGGAGCAAGCCCATTAATAGTCAAATTCGGATGCTCCGTTGTGATGGGTGTGAACTCGCTGCAGCTTTCGCATTGAATGACATACCAAACTCTTCTTCCTGCACTATCTCTAGAAACAGGCCTCCACTTTAGTTCAACGCCCCCACGTTTTGCCACAGCCCGAAAATCTCTAAACAACTCACTGATAATCGATAAAATACATAGAGTCAGGAAGTGCAAATACAACGCTGTTAAATACACAGGACAATAATAATAGCAATTAATTATTGCTTTGATGATATAATGTCAATTGAAGTCACTTACAATAGAAACAATTAACATGTTCAGATGAAAGAATAAAATTATTCTTACGATTAAAAAACAGCTTTCTGTAAATGAAAATAATTTAAAATTTACATAAACTTCTCTTCCTACGTACTAATGGTTTTATAGTATCATTGCTCAAAATCATATCAACATATTGATTTGAAGATGATGTTATAGTTAATTAAACCTACACAGGTTTTGGAAGGACACCGCCACAGTCTACAGAAAAAGAGTCTTTTGGTGAACGTGCATAGCCATGCTTGCAATCACAGTAAACAGAATCCTTTCGAGAATTGGAGTTTTTCGGACATCTTGAGCATTTGGCATTTCCAAGATTTTGTTTATAATAATTTTGTGGACATTCTAAACAAATATTATTCCGAACATAAATAAAATTATAGATAACCAATACCAAAGAATCTAAGTTTACAAACTTACTTTTGCAAAGACTTTCACTCTCTTCATATCCGGCTTTGCATTTACATTTTTCCTTGAAGGCAAACCATTTGCCATTTGTTTGACAAAGATATGTCGGTGGTGTAAGGGCCTTAGCGTATGAAATGCAGGAACCTTCAACTTTTTGGAATGCTTTTACAGGCGCTACAGTCCTTGGAAATTTTGTTAACTTTATGTTGGAAGAAGGACAGAAGTTAAAGTAGACTTGGATATCTTTGATTTCAACACAAGAGCCATAGTGCGTAAATTGTAGCTAAAATAGGATAATTTCACTTTAAAACAAATTCCAGTCGATTGTAAATGCGTTTCTAGTTAACAGAAAAACATTATTTTTACATTCAATAGAGATATGTAAACATATTACAATTTTTGCCAGCAATAGTAAAATTAAGTTGCACGACAAAAACTTTATCAATAAATACGACCTATATTTCACTCATTTCTGAATTCTTAACTCAAGAAGTAATCCTTCTTTCGGAACATTGTCCTTCATGAACCGATCTCAACAATGAAAAGGTTAGTGCTGAGAAAAAGTAAAAAAATAATACCCTGCAAATTCATTGAAACATACATACGGAACCAAGGCTATACAGAAGTCCATGCAGTAGGGAAGTTATATCAAGAATTAATTCACTTCTGTAAAATAGTACCTAACATTTTTGTATTATGTCTTTAAAACATCATTTAGCAATTAATCAATTCCATTAAATATATATTGATACACAGTTTACAAGCCGGTGTTCAAATAATTATAATTAATCCATTTGAAATTGTTAGATGAATTACAAAATGTGTCATTTGGTAAATAACAAAGCTCTTAGAAAAGGCGTTATCTTAAAAATCTAATAACGAATGTTAAGTGAAGCAAACAGGGAAAATAATTCAAAAGACTAAATGTTCCTAACAAATAATAACTTCAAAATGTGGACATTGCAAATCATCATAAATATTATATATATATATATATATATATATATATATATATATGTAGCCATCGAAAATGATTACCTCCAACATCCAACTCAGGGCTAAACGAGTTTTTTATTGTCATGATCATAGTCAACCTCCGAAATATTATGATAAGCTATAAGTTTAATTTACGTATGAACAATCAAACAAAGTTGCTTGTAATGAAATTCAAGCAAGTCCACATAAAGTGCTCTTTTCCTAGGTAAATAACCAAAATATGTCTAGTCATTCTTCATCAATGTATGCCTTAATGGTTAACTTATCTCGGTCAGTGTGACTCGCACAATTATGATATCTAGGGAGTCTAGGATTTTTCATTGGCGGTATTTCTCTTGGGCTGAGCTGCCTTAAAATGTCGATACTTGTTTAAAAACGTATGCATGATAGGGATATATAAGGATACATCTTACTTCTGCTTACTACAATACGAAGTAGTTGAAAAATTTTAAATTGCCATAAACATTATAATAAGAATAAACGTTGTGGGGAACAGAATAGTTACAATACATTTATTATTGAGTTTTGATACATTTTTGCTCTCTTTAGTAACAGGTGTACTCAGTATAACCTATTGTTAGGCTTGAAGATATGGATATTAATATTTCAATTTTATTACTTAATGAATTGAAAGACTGTTCAACTATTTGTGATTGTAGTATGCAAAGCCTAGATGCTTTTTTGGCCAATTCATCATGTTTAATTTATTCCAAAAATTGAAGTATTAGTTCTACTTGTATAAAATCAGTTTGGGACATGCTAACTCCTGCCCCTAACAAAAATCCTGGATAGGCCCTGCACCGAAGTATATGTGTATGACATTTGATGTCAAAAAGTCTATCCAACTTAATGCGCCAGATAAGGCTTTGAAAACATAAGAAAGTATGATTCAAATTATAGCTATGTTCTCGACCATTTTAAGTTTTACACAAAAGAACACAAGTGCAAGAGACACGTCATTAAGGACCCGCAGCAAATTACTCTTATAGCAGTTAGAAATGATAAAATCACAATAGACTGTTGTGTAATGCTATAGCCAACATTTTTCCACAGTAATTAACTGAATTTCATATTAAGCTACAGAATCACCTCCAGATATTAAAGAAGAACGAAATTTCAATAAATTTAAAAAATCATTAAAAATTTCACTAAAACGAAGAAGATCCAACTACTTATCAAATTATAGGACAAAGTCTATAAGTTATAACAAAGCTACTGAACAATGAAAACCAACTATTTATATCATCAAGGACGATAAACTTTTGAAACCAAGACAAAGATTTTTTCAGAACCAAGTTAATTTATATTTATTGTTTTAATTCTTCATAAGTGTTAATCACTTGATTTGTAAAAAAACAAAAGAATTAAATAAATATTATTATTATTAAAAAAAAAAAGTGTAAAATAATTATAGGATTATCCCAATTCAATATTTGTCTTTGAATATTTCAGTGATAAATTTATTATTATTAACTATCAGAATATGAAAAATATTTGTTTACTATGCATGTTATTTCAATACATTCTTCTAAAACGCACGCTAGTCAATCAGACATTAATTTTCATTTCATTGATTCGTTTATTATTTTAAGCACTAGTGTCCTTGGGCTCAACCATTTATATGAAACATGATGGCTAGAATCACGTTGCGATATGTTATTCATATTAAGTAAATATTCAAGTGAGGCGGTTTCAAAAACGTTTGCAGTTGACAATGGACGCTTGATTTTTCAAAAACAATTTATGTCTCCATAGACATAATCAATGTGTGACTATTCTTAAATGCATCAGTAATTATTATCACCATCACTTAAATACATATTCATTTAATTGGTAAAATTTTAATAGAACTGCGATAAGAGGATTGAGTTACTCGATTAAAAATTTATTAATCGCCGAAAGAGTAATTTTTGACCCTGAGTAATCCATCAATTGCTACCGCATTTGTAACACAAAATTGTTTAACTTTTATATAATTTCGCAATAAAGATATATAAGTTGTATTCCATTTCTTGTGCATTCATTATATGTAAATAATGGCAGTGATAATTAACTAGTTACGATGTGGTGGTGTGTGTGATATGGTGCTGTGCGGTGACATGAAGGCCTCTCATCGATATATTGATGAACAGTCTTTTTGAATTGATTGGTGCGTTCTATCATATGTTTATTCCACTATCTGTTGTGACAACAGGCCGAAGAAAGATTTGTTTGAACCACATAATTTTGAGCGTATAACCGAAGAAATCAAAAAAATCTTAGAAATGGATGGTAAATAAACGGTCTTTAGCTGCGTTCGTCTTTCTTGTCTACAAAGTAAAAGGACGCTTATCGTTTTATCAGCTAGTTCAATTAACGAAGCAGAGTGCCTGAAGATAATCACGCGTTACTGGTGCCTAATTGCCTTCAGGGTTCATGCTTTCTAAAGTGTGAATTAGTATAGTAAGGGCGTAACCGATTTTAGATTATCAATCTAAACGGCATTATGCGCTTCTTTTGTTAGAAATCAACAATAGAATTTAAAGAGAGTTAACTTCAGTTTTACGAGCGGCAATGAAAGGCGAGCCATAAAGTTGAATTAATTTTTAACTACATGTATATTTCAATTTGATAGGTAAAAGGCTCAGTCCTTTCACATAGCGGAACTAAAATTATACTAGAATTTCCCAGGCTAGACAAAATGGATTTAACATTCACAATAATTGCATTGGTATATAATGCTAATGAATTAAAACTAAACAGAAAATTTAGCTGAAGCAATATGTGAAATATCCGCATTGAGAAGTTGACGAATTCAAGAGTTTTGACTAACAGTGGTTCTAGAATTGAGAGACATGGTTTTAACCATGGCCTATTTTATATTAGGTCTTGTTTTAACCTTATTTAACTTGTGGATTTCCTTGGGATTATAACCTGCCTAAAAATTTACTATATAACTGCGAATTAAATGTAAGGGCATAGCCTTCCAAATTTTTGCAAAAACTTATATTGCTGTTAGTATGAAAAAAATGTAAAGTAAGCAAAAATATAATATTTTATAAGTTAAGAGTGAATTCTAATGACCTCCATCATTTCCAAATATTAAAATCAACATTTAAATTATTCTTAAAAATACCAAAATTTCATTATTTGATCACTTCATCATTCCAAATTCGCCCTTAACAGGCTCGAAGACCTCCAAGAAAAGGTCCAGGTCAAATAGGGTTAAAGGAGACAGATTTGGAAAGAATTAAGAGACTAAGGATAAAGTCAAAATAAGTGTTCTTTATTTTTCTAGCACAGAACGTCTAATACGCCCAAGTAATCAAATACACAACAATCAGTTATAGGCTTCGCTAATTCGAAAAAGGAAAATTGTGATACTTGATTGAGAAAACTTTCATATGATTTCATACAAGGATAGAATACTCTCCAAACTAATATTACGTCAATGTCAAATTACCAAAAATATTGTTTATTTATTTGAAGAGCGAAAAGTCCTTAACAGTAAAAAATTGTATGGGCTTCCTGATAATAGATGATATGAAATCGAAAATTTCCAGAGGTGTGAATTTAAAATATTTCTCACTAATATTATGTTCATTGCACGCAGATTTCATTTTTGCACATTTCGAGTTCTTATATACATCAATAAGTTTTGGTATATAAATTTTGGATGAATAATTTGTTTATAGTAAAGTGAACGATCTTTTGAAAGCTAATTGAGGAGTAGGACTTCACACACATGCCTAAAATAAATAAGTAATTAGGCCGCTGAGATATAAAATACAGAAATAGATATTAAACGCGCCATAAACCTGACAGGTAAATAATTTATTTGATGGAACCGTAATTAAAGAAAGCAAAAAGCTGCCATCAGTTATCTCGTTATTTTTGAAATGAGCGCCGCTTTATTCAATACATGCCTCGTCTGTGCCATAGATCATGTATAAATTGTGGAAAGAATACATTAACACATTTAGAAAGCACTTTAGATTAACTAGCAGCGTATTCTGCATCATTAATTTTTAAATTGGTGTTTTTATTGAAAAATAAGGAGAAATTTATGCCTAGAAATAATTCAATTTAAGAAATTGGACAAACACCATTAATGAAAGATCCCCTGCACAGACGTCATACAGTTTTGCAACTTTTCAAGCGGCATTTTCTATTTCTTTACTGGATACACATATTTTGGTTTGCTCTAAATGACATTAATATATTTAATAGCATTAAAAAACTTTAAAATTTTTTTAAAAAACATCATGCCGCACTAAAAGCGATTAAAATGCGCTACAGTTTTCGAGCAAAAACCTCAAATGTACAAAGTATATGTTGCTACTAATATTTTTCGTATCTAAGAGTAGTTATATAATAATTCTCATTATCCCTAAAAGCCATGAGGACAGAAATCTGAAACATGAAACGCTTTGTACTTCATTATTTGTCGTAACTTTGCATGCCTTCATGTTTTAGTTTTTTATTCTATTTGCATTCGTTCAAAACAAATATAACAAAGAAACTTATTTTTAAAAGTAGCCTGTGGCGTACGCAGGGGGGGGACATGGTGGAATGCCCCCCCCCCTATCAGGTTTACAAATTTGATTTTGACTGGATAAATCAAAAAAAATTTCCGCAAAAAATTGAAAAATTTAAAATCTAGGATCGTGAAATGCATTTTTTAGGTTCTATTTTCTAAATATTTTCAAAAATTTTCGCGGTAATGATGATGATGTCCCCTCTCCCGTCAGAAAATTATGCGTACGCCCCTGAAAGTAGCTGATTTAAAAATATGTATCAATGTAAAGGTGAGGAAAATACCTCCATTACTTGGAACAGTGTTGTAACGTTGGTAGGCATCATGACTCATTTCGACTAATCGGTCACCACCCCAATTGTAGTATTCTTTCTTACGTCTAAAGTAGCACAAGACTGAGAAGAAGAGCGAAATCAAAACAACGAAGATCAAGCTTATTATTCCCACGGTTGCTGTAACATGTTGGATTTGAGCTTCTGTTAATTGCGACCCTAAATAATATATAATTTTAGTGGTTTTAATTTTGTCATTAGCGATTTCAGGGATCAAGTGTGAGATTTTTTATGCTATTCCGCAATTACACAAAATTATGAGATCAGATCCGAATCCGAAGCTTGAAAAATCATATCCTCTAACACAGAAAAACTTATAGATATAAATTCAATTTTTTTTTAAAAAAATCTATTTGATTGGCGAAAATCCAAATGTGGGGCAGATCGAGATATATGGTTAATAATGATAAAACTAAAATAATAATGTTTCCGAAATATTGAACTGTCGCAGTTTCGCAGCAAATCATTACAACACCGAACAGCTTTTTGAGTAAGCTTTAGTTTACACAATTGCTGTCTCTCCAATAATTGCGAGGCCCTTGTCGTACCATCACAACAATTGATAAAACTATCCCTGTATGAAACATGTATCATTTAAAGGGAATTTAACTAAAAAGATAGATCCTTTAATATAGAAATTAAAGTTTCCCTGTGAGTGCTGCCATTATGTGAAAGGATTGTGCTTGTTAAATCTCACTATGCTTTTAAGATTTAAGTAACAACCACTTCAGCAGTCTTGATGTTCTAACTCCTGTTTGCTAATTAGAAAAGTGCATTAATATAATTTGAATAGCTTTAAGAATGTAAAATATCTCATTATGATTAACAAACTTTGTTTGTTTTGTGCGTTACCACAATTCGTTAAGAATTGCAAAACAAAATCAATCCTCGTTTAAATATTACGATCTTTAGGAAAAGCGAGGTCGGGCCTGGCTCTAATAAATGACTAAGGTACCCTCTCAAAGTATGCCTGGATGAAATAGCCTTCTGTTTTGAACCACATTTAGCAGATTGATGTATTTCAAGTTTGTATTTTAAGAGTAGTGTAAAATTATTGGTTCTTCTCCCATTGAAACAATAACGTCTTACAGTATGTGACCATAATTCATAATCTACATATTTTTATGTGCCTTACAAAATTGTGTCACTTTCATGCCTGCAAACACTTTATGAAACTAGCTTTTGGGCATTAACTAATTTTTAACCTGAATTGAAATTCACTAATTCATTTGTCATTTCTGTTATAAATTAAATTGGCATATTTTTCGAACACTAAGATATTTTTATGCAGTTATTCAAAAAAGTATGAGGTACGAGACCCGAAATACATGTATATGTCAATTGACGGTCTTGCATATACCTAGACTCAGACTATCTCTTTCAATCATTTATGGGTTGTTAGAAATTGGGTGTGATTTCTACCAAAACCAACATGTATGTAATCAATACTAAACTTAGGGTTAAATATTACATGAAATCTACACCGGAAAACTGAGAAAGTAGATCAGATATAACACCCATGCAAAAAATTGCAATAAGCTTAAACCATGTCAAAATACTTTGCTTTGTTAAAATGATATAAAATATGTTCATCCAATCACGAATGAGTAATTCAGAGGTTTTCCTGCTTGTACAAGCAATTTGAATAAAATATATCAACCCTGCAGCAAAGGGAAATTGCAGCACTTTTTAAGCTAATGTGAGTTGCTTGTGTACTTCTTACTGAGTGAATGAAATGGAGGGTCATGCCGCATTTGCCTCGTATATATATATATATATATATA
>CABFPE010000483.1:168249-182539 GCA_900660155.1 Hofstenia miamia
CCCCTTAAATTTTAATTAAAAAAAAAAAAAAAAATTTAACCCTAACCCAAACCGTAACCCTAACCCCAAACCTAACTTTAACCATTACCCTAACCCTAAGCTATATATATATATATATATAAATGTGTGAACATTTAACTGTGGTTGTAACTCTCGGATCTTTTGTAATGTTCAAAATTATTGATTAAAATATAAAATTGCTTTCAAAATCCAATTTAGCGTAACTGTAATTGTAAATTTATTAATATTGCTTTAAAATAGTTATAGTAATATGTTTTGTGTATATAAATCAAGTGCTAATTTTTTTAAGCTTAACATAAACAGTCGTTGTGTTTTGCATCGACAAAACAGATTTCGAGATTTGAAATGATATTTTCCCAAGCGGAATTAATTATACCTTTGTCATCATTATTAGTATCAATTTCATCTCTTGGATAATCGACACATTATATGAATAGGGATTATGTTAGTATACATTAAGTGTTTGAGCTGGACATGTGTCATTGTGTTGTAGGAGTATGCTGCGAATGCATAACTAGTATAAGATTTTAAAAGGTTGCTTGAAATCAGTTTTTTAGCTTTATAGTCATCATATCACTATTAATTTCTTTCAGGAACCCCTAAAGCTGTTCCTAAATCACAATTTTGTTTCTTAGGCTAATAATTCCTAACACCAAATAATGCCATCCTTAGGGTCAAAGTTGGATCACGTATTAATTAAAATTTACCTTGACGTAACCTGACAACGACAAGATACATGAATTATATCTCAGTTTATGATTTTCTCCAGATTTATTTCCATACTGTGGATCAAGACATACATGTACATTGAGATAAAGAGCTAATAAATTCATGTATAGTACAGACATGACCTACAACTGACCTGGTCATAGAGCCCTGCATGTGAATTTGCTTGACTTCAATCACAAGATTTTATGTTGATTTCCTTAATTAGAATACAACTGTAACCGTGACTTATTACTTTATCTCAGTTGAGAAAAATCATGCTAATATATTGGCCATGCTTATTATTATTATTGCTGATGCATTATGTCTATGCACACGCTTAATAGGTATTGAATTTTACCTTGACAATTATTATTTATTTAAGCTGTAGTTTATAAGTTGACATTTTATGGGAACATATTATTCAAAATTTTATTAAAATATATAAACTCGCACCTGATGGCGCATATTTATCCTAATAGTCATTGACCACTGACCTACCATATATGTAGGCCTTGCATTGACCCTCACAGTATTAACAATCGATGTTAATCAGTAGATCAATTATTGCGAGTTGCGGACACATATATGGCTATTTTATTTTAAAAACTCAATTACATGTGTAGGATTTTTTGATGCAGATGCATGCAATTTCCCGTTTTTCACGACATCTGTTTGAACCGTTTTATTTTGCATCGCATTTTCTGTAAGCATTTATTTTGAAATTAATATGATTTTCTCCCGAAAGCTGTTTGAAGGAAGAATGTTAAATTCTGGGAATTTCTTATATCAGTAAAAGTGCTTGGGTGTGATTTCTAAACAAAAAGCTTTGAATGTACATTAACAAAAGCTTTGTCCCACGTTATAAACAATTATTCCAATTATAAGGCTGAAGTGAGAGCTGGATGCCAAATTTCGCTATTAGTAAACAAAATTAAGAGCGCACTCGCAAACCTTGACCTCAGTTTAGAGGAGAAAAAAGATCAGATTTGATATCTATGCACAATGTCCCCCTGTAAGAATGAAAGCTTAAATATTAATTAACATAATAATAATAACTTTAACCCTAACTCCAAACCTAACTCTAACCATATCCCTAACCCTAAGCTTAAACACAACCCTAACTTTAAGCTAAATTTATTTTTAATACTAATAAAAAAGAATGTTCATTTTTAAGTTTATTGACATGAACAGTGTATTAGACTACGTGTAGATATGTTTTTGGCGAGACATTTCAGAACATTGTGATAATCGTTTGTTGAAATTGAAACTTAATGAACATTTTCACCACTTCTGATTCAAATTATTGACTAGAAAACATGCTTTTAAATTATTAAGGATTTGTATATCATAACAGTTCATTGAAATATTAATAAACCTTACCTTTAAAATATTCTAATGTGGAAGGATCATTTAATTAGTCTATATGGACATTATACAATATTTTCAAGGTGATTTATATAATGTGCGAATTTAAAACACGTCTTCATTTAATTAAATTAAATGTCCACCACAGCTCAAGTGTTTCCACATTACGCACTAAGTGCAGCAATAACAGGGGAAGCATTTTGACAATGGGGAAAGGTATGCTTTCAGGCGATGATGTTTTTAACATGTATACTTGATATTTAACCAAATGCCGCTTTCAATTATGTTAACTACAATTAATACCATAATGAATTGCACATTGAAATCCCGGATTTAGTAGGTTATAATCTCTTTTTAGCAAAGCTGTTATGTGGTGAGAATTTCGTTGAGCCAATCTATGCTTACGAAACAAATGAAGAGATGTACATCGAATGTACCCAACCCATTAAACGATCATGCATAACTGTGAACGATAAAGCAATTACTGGTAATTAACATTTTTAACAGTTCCCTCTAATCAATTTCCAAATCTATTAAGGATTCTTGTTGTTACACTAATAATTTATGGAGGTATTCTTTAGATTTTTTAGCGCATGTTATAGAGTTAATACGTGGTTGGAAACACACAAGATGACTTATTTTGAACCGGCCTGTCTTATATTTTGGTGTGTAGGATTTATATTTATTTCTATATATAATCTTTGCAATCTTTTGTAAAATGTGAAATACAATAGATTGCATAAATGATGAATTCTAACGTGATATAGTGCATGAGTACATTCATATTAAACGACGCAATATAAAATGGGAACGGGTATGAATTATAAATTTTTCTTAGTTTTATATCCATTCGAATTTATACCTATGTTCATCTATATATATATATATATATATATATATATATATATATATATGCACCAACAATTTTTTAATTTGATTGCCATGTTTTGAGAACTCATAGCTATTTTATGCCCTAATTTTAACATTGAGAAAAACGATTAGATGGATATTAAAAATAATGACAATGCAAATATTGAACTCATACTACAAACTGATAATGCATTTTCAACTCTAATTTTTTAAATATATTTAATTTTGCTAATGGAATCTGTAAATCTATTTTTATAACTTTCATTTAGTGATGCTGAAATATCTGTAATTGTACAAATAAAAGATATTAATGTTATACAATAATACATGTAGGTGATATTTTTACCTAAAATACAATGTTTCAGTTTAATTTTAATTTAACTTCAACTTATTATATTTTCTGAGCCTCCTAATGTTCTTGAACGATTTATTTGGGTTTGCAGAGGCTTTGCACTCTCACCGTTTAAATATATTTCTTGTTAATATATTTTTGACAAAATTGTTTTTGACTTTTTCATTGAAATCATAATAATTTTTCCCGAGAGCAAAGTCATGTGTAATTTATTTACGTGCACGTATAAAATGCCAAATGTGTCTATTTGATTGGCTATGCTTTCCTTTTAGTTTACAATTTTTGAGTGTATAATTTAGACTTTTCCCATGATTCTTTTTAACTTGATGCTCATAACTTTTACCTAAATACAAATATGTTCAAAACCGTGTTTCTGCATGGTGTCGTGACAACACATATCACGTAAAATGTAACCCATCCGCAAATATTATAAACAAACAACATTCGAGACCTCAAGAAAAACCAAGGAGAGTTTTATCTTACATTATCCGCAAACACTGAATATTTAATTTATATATTATTGACAACCCCAACCTGTAAGCTACTGTTAAATTTTTTAAAGGTTTCGTATGAGATTATATTTAGGAGGATTTGGAGTGAGCATACATTCAGGCCTCCTCGACTGTGGAAGTGATGATGTAAAATCGGTATCAATTAAAGTCTTACATGACAATGCAAATGACGTGATGCGTAAAAACTTCGCAGTAGAAGCAGCAATTCTCAGTCAGTTTCGTCATCCTAATGTTGTTCTTATTTATGGTGTAGTTTGGCAAGGTTGGTTCCTCTAAAATTATCAATTGAGAGCATTTGCTATGATTTTAGGTTATTGTTCATTTTAATGTAGTTTTTCCGTGATACAGATTCCGCTATTTCTTAATTAAAATTACTTCGAAATCTGGATATTTATTGATTTAAGATAATGAAAGAAAAAAATTGTCATGAGAGCTAGAAGCTATATGTCTACGTAATTAAATACGAGAAATATCCTTGCCGAGTGTTTTTTCTATTACCTGAGAATCAATTGAACAATAGACTCTTCACCTCAAAACATCATTCAAACAATACATAGATTCCTAATATAAAATTGAATATAAACATCAGAAAATATAAAAACTAGAATGATAGATATATTTTCAATAGATAAAATTTTCGATTTCGGATGAAAGTGTCCCGTTTCGAACTGTTAGTCTGATAATATTGTGGGCTCATCCATAAATCCCATCTTTCCTATGTAAACTGAATTTTGTCTCCACTACGATATGAATATAAGTTGCTTAAGATATTTCAATTTTTTGTGTAGAATGTGACATAATTATAAGTGAATCTTAGAAAAGATACAAAGGGGTGAGATGCTATTTGATGACAAATTTTCATTAAAATTTTTCTTTGTTTTCTTATTTTATCTACTTTATTTAACATCTAGTACCATTTTTTAATTATCCTTTGAAATATTGCGAAACTTAAAACGAAATATTTATTTGAAATTAAATTTTCCTTTTCATTTAGAAATGCCTTATTTAATGGTTACCGAACAGGTCGAGAACGGCGCGCTCAATATACTTCTTCGAGATACTGCAAATAACTCTGCTAATGTTTCTTCGGTTCAATTAGCGCACATTCTTAGAGGAGTTGCGTGTGGAATGCAGTATTTAGCAGGCGAAGGTTATGTACATAAAGTATGTATTTGCATCTAGAATTATTGAAGTTTAATATACATGTATGTGTGGACACAAATCAGGAGTGCTCCAGTTGCATACGCATGTAATTCCTTCTCAGGTTTTTAATAATGATTCTTACCGGCTAAATCAAAAATATTTTGTAAAAAATTAAACTCTGAGACATTAAGGTGCACTGTAAGAACAATTTTTGGTCATTAAACTTGATCACGACTAAGAATATCCGGGATACACAAATTCGGTTTCCTCCCCTTAGTAGGCATTTGTTCAAGTTGGGTAAGAAAATTGGAATAATTAAGTATGTGTGTGTGTGAGATAGTTTGTGTTTGAAGTAAATATACAATTAATTTCATCGCTGAGCCTCAATAATTTTCGCCTCCACGGGAGAGTTCGTGCGAATTTTTAGTGCACGAATGTGATTTTTCACGTTACTTGGAAGTCGTGTTTTCAATAAATTTTGTTATCGGCGATTATTTGTGTGTGTGAGGTTGCATAATACGAGTGGGTAGCAATGCCCATCCAGAGATTCATATGGACCAGGCTTGGTAGAATTATTGTAAATAATGAACAGAAATTTAATAACTGGCTATTACACAACCTAAGTGCATTGAATGCTATATAATTTATAAACAATATGTTGAAAAATATGGTTCTTTAAATGTCATATTTGCATCTTATTCAATTCTAAAACCTAATTTAGAATGTTCAATTTCAGTGCGTAGACTTTATTAGAAGTTTCTAACAAATCGAAAAATTTGAAGAAATTTTTAATAACAGATATCGTAAAAATGGTCCCACTGTAAATGTGTCAGACCGAGCTTGGTCGTAAATTTTCGACCCATCTTCATCTGTGTGTCCACCACTTGCTTAAAGTCATTTACAGCATCATGACTTTTAAGAATCTTCCAGTGAAGCAAAGAAAGTAGTTCAGTCAACAGTTAAAAATTAATAATAAAATTAAATTTGAAAACATTTAAATATATGTTTGTTCAATTTTCATTGAAGTATTTGAGACAGTACGTCTTTCAGCGTAATTTTGCTTTTGACTTCTTTAATTGATTTTCATTATATTTTAATAGGGACCTAGATGAAAATTTGAAATAGGAAATTTTTTTTTACTTTGAGTGCATGGACTCAAAAAGATTCAATCTAATATAGCACACCTTAAAAAATTAAGCTCACACATTGCCTTGCATCACTTTGTAATTCTAGCCATCATAAGGTTTTGGTGAAAGCTCCCATTACAATGTTCTTTATACAATGCTTTTGAATGCCAACATTAAAGTAAAAGTAAAACCACCATTCTTGATTGCAGAGTAAGATCTTTTGTAAAAGCAATTTTCACCTAACTTGAATTTCAATAATTCTTGGTAAATTTTCCAAATAATGGCATTTTATAAAAAAATGTCTTCATCTCTCATTAAAGCTAACACTCAGTAGTGATATATTGCTATAAATATCACAATAGTTGTCTTGCTGCGATTAGTGAGGAAAACGGGTATACATCAGTTGATGAATTGCCAGAATAGGTTAGGTCAACGTTGACCTTGACCGTGCAGTGTCAAGGCTTTTGGGTATTGATTCCAAAATTCAAATATCGTAATTTACTTTAAAGTTTCTATTTAATATGTATAGAATTCTCAATTTTTACGAATTATTTTGAATATATGTATTTTGACTATGGGTTCGATTGGGTAATGACGATTTCTTTGTAATTCTTCACCAATTTAATTGATAACAACTCAAATATGAATATTTTTTAAAATTTAAAATTAAGTATTATATTTTCTCAGGGCAACATAAACATATAGGAAATTTAATTAACTAAAAAAATTTCGTAACGCCCCCATTTAAAGTTGTATATCGCAGGCACAATACCGTTTGTTCGCATCATTTGAACATAGATGTGTCTATCAAAATATGAACACCTCTCAACACAAATCCAAAGCGTTTTGCTTAATTTATCTAACTTTACATGTGTATGCACACAAGATATTTTGAATTTTCAACACTGAATACTAATCGCACTCCATTAAATGTAAATTATTGATTTAAGTCAGAATTTATGTAAAAGTTTATTCTTGACACTGTGCTCGTCGGAAGCTATGGTGTCGTGTTTGAGTAAGCGTTTGATATTTTTTCAGCGTTCACCAATGCCATTGCAGATAAAAGAATTGTTTTGAAGCCTGCTCAATTAATTTTTAATATTGCTTTGGCATTATGCTTAGTGTTTACTTTCACACAATGTTCCTTGTGAAATGAGTGTTTTTTGTTTGATTAATCCGCCTAATGTAATATTTATAGACTTACTTGTGAGTTCCTGTTGCGTGACGAATTCCCTCATCCAAACTGAAATCATCAATTGCCTTGATCTCAACTAATTTAGTTTCTGCATTATTAAATTACGAATGTGCGCACATTTAGAAATTTGGTCTTGAAATATGATACTTAAATATGAGCCTGATATGATTGAAATATTAGATTTCACTTAAAACTTAGAATTCGTTCGACTACATGCAATATTTTAAACTTTTCTCAGTACAATTCTCTTACTGTTCACATAAATATGATAAATCGCTGTCATGCTTCCAATACTGTGACTTGTTTGTTTAATTTATTTTAACTATTTATTAAAGTATGTATAATTTTTTTTATTTTAAAATACAATGTATATGTTAAGTTAACATTCGAATAGAATTTATTTTGATACATATAAGTTCGACCTGATATTATGTCGGATTTGTTAAATTTCTATCTAATTTCAACAAAGATGGGAGTATTACTGTGCAGCAGCAGCAAATATTAAATTGCATTCAAATTTCTTGATTATTTCTTTTCATTACTTAAATTTTCGAAAAATTTCTTTCAGAATTTTGAAGCAAATATTCAATTTGTACTGTATTCAACTACTCATCACATACATACATACTTATATATATATATATATATATAATATATATACTATATATATATACTATATATATATATATATATATAATATATATATATATTACAAAAGAGCAAGAAAAAATGGGACATGCATTTGTATATAATGAAATTAGTAAAGTAGTAAACGGATTATTTTATGTATCTGTTCTTTATTTCTAAGTTTGTTTTATTCAATAAGGAAGTTGTATAATGTCTCATTTCCCTATTAAACGTTTTCTGGCGTCTTAGAACTTCTGTGAATTGCTAGTTGTATTGTTTTCAGCAGCAACTGCATTGTTGAAAGTTGACCATTTTTTAGATGCTACGACTTTTGATTACCATTGCATCTGATACAAATTCATCTACACTTTTAACTTTTTGAAAATTTTTACTTCCAATTTTCAAAATAAAATAATTATAAATCAGAAATTATTAATTAGAGATGGCACTGTAGTTCCAAAATTTGCATATCTAGTTATAGTATCAATTCTTTGTTATAGAAATCCATGCCAAATATATTTTAAGACTTTTCTTTACTTGAAGATTTATACCTTGCATGTATATATTGCATGGTAAAAATTCCCACTCTAACACGTTTTTTCAAAAATTTGATAAATATCTTAGGCTATCCCGAATTTTAAAAAAAACTGAAAAGTTTCTTCAAAAAATTTTAACTTCCAATATCTCGCAAAACCAAAATGTTCACCAACCTTACATGATCAAAACACTAAGCAATTCATATGCTGATGTTCTAAGTTTCGAAATTTCTTAATATGGTTAGTGAAAATTGTTTAAAATGCGTACAAAACGCATTGCAGATTAAGGTTAGAAAACACACCACTTTATATTGATTATCCCGATGGTCGTTGGGCTCCGACCTTCAAGTCTAAAGATATTGACTTATTCATTTGAGTCAAGTGAATGCTAGCTGGAATAAAAAGAATTTATGAAATTTCATACAGCGCCTTTGTTCTTAGCAATAGCGGCATTTTATAAAACATTATTAATTTGCAAAAAGAACCAACTATGTCTGTCTGTTATGCTTAGCATCAATCTCGGGAGCGCTGATTTTTTAATTAAGATCTTATTTTTGAATTAAGATGACAATAAGTTGTATTCCCGTCATATCAAAAGGTTTAATTGTCTGACGAATTCTTTCATTTTTTTGTTTTAGTCAGAAAGTGGCAAATAAACAATTTTAAACTGTAATTTTTGCGCGTCTTAAAATAACTAAATTACCTGTTGTTTTCAACATTGCACTTAGGAAAAGTAAACAACACAATAACTAAAATGTTTTCCATTTAATTAATGTACAACTCATGATGCATCTTCGAATGGTTTAGCTTAAATACAATTTATTTCTTATATTCCAACAATTTTTTGTGAAAAGAAATAAATAGATTACGTAAAATATGAATTTTGAAGTATATCCAAGATTGTGAGGATTACAAAGTGATTTCAAATGCCCGTAATATCGAGGGTTTTTTGGAAAAAAATATCATTTTTGAATGAAGTCAACAAAAAGTTTGTTAGTTGAATGCGTTTTACAAAACTAAAATTTTAGCACACATGTAAGATTTCCTAAACAAGGTTATTCTTCAAAAACTCCAATGTTTCTTTTAGGTGCTTAATGCTGCGAACATCTTAGTAAGCAGTAGTTTCATGTGCAAGATTTCGGGATTTGATATGCGTGCATCCTTAGACATCGATTTGCAAGTGGATAATTGGAAAAGCGAGGTAAACTGCCTTTTATATATATAATATGAATACATTGAGGATCTTCTGATATGCTAGTTATTTTAGAAACCCTTTCGATACTGAATTAAAACATATTGTTTTATATAGTGTATTGGTTGAGCTTAGGCAGCGTACACTAAAAACAATAAAACAGAGTACAACCTAATAATATTGCAAATAATGGACTTTTTATAATGATGTTGGACTATAAGAAGGGCTATGGGTCTAGGCTTAATTTTATAAAAAACCGGAAAAAACTATTACAAAAAAAATAAGTATCAATGTGACTTTGGGTACTGAAATTTGAAACCAGGAGCAATTTTGGTCCATATATATATATATATATATATATATATGTCTATATATATAATATATATATATATATAAGATATTATCTAAAAACAACATTCTGATGTCCAATCTAGCCACATATTAAAGGCAAATTTGAGGGCTACCCGTATATATAGATCGCTGTTGGCGATAACATAACTTGCAATTCACTGTATTTAATGTTGTTTAATACTATATTATATTATATGTATATACTAAAACTATTGTAAATGTTTGGCGTCCTTTGTTTACTTAGTATAATATTTGCTTGATCGAGTTATAAATTATTTGGCCTTCAGAATCTTTGTATCTGATGTTTTCATAATTATCTTAAAATTATTAGTGTTTGCTAGAAGTGGATAAGTGTAAATTTCAGGACTTAAGTGCCCTGATAGATGTTCATCAATGTGAGTTTGAGGATGCTGCTTATGTAAGAAAGGTGGTGCGTGCTTGAGGTTTGGTGCAAATCCCACAATGACAATTTCACACTAAGAACCATAAACATCTTGTAACTTTTTATACAAAATTTGAATGGTATAGTTCATTCGCTGTATAAACTTCATATCTTGGGCTGTGGTATTTTCAAATACCTTCTAAGACCCTCGCTTTCTAAGATAGACTATTATATTGCCAACATGTTATTGCTACGATGGCTCAAGGGCGACAAATTAATAAAGACTGATCGTAATACTGAGGTATTCAGAGGCCGCACGGTCGTAAATTTTTTTCATCGAAACACTTGTTTGACAACCCTGATCCTTTACAATGACGAATAATCAATTTAATTGCATAAATACATCGCTATCTATCAAAATATTGACTAATTCTTTTTCTTCATGTTGCACCAAAAACTTTTGAATTTTTCGCTAGAATGAAATTTTTCAGACCCTTTGACAAAGGCCCCGCTCAAAAAACCATTCCGCTTTAATTTTATTTTGTTCCCAGATAGTTTTTAGGAAAAGTCAGAAAAAACAGCTAAGAAATTTATTTCGAGCAAAGTTATTGACAAAAAACGACATCAGGACGAATCAGTGCGATGAGGGTCAAGTGGAGTTTTGAATGAACGAGTTGATTTTTAAAATTTATGAATTTTTTCCATTGGAGTCAAACATGACTTCACCTATGCATTAATGGTTTAAGAACGAAACATATCCAAATTTCCAAAATCTATATTCAGTCGATGTTTGAATTCAGATAAAAAATTTAATATGGAATTATATTTAATGTTGTCATTTTAATTTAACAATGAGTCCAAAATAATTGTATGTATCACAGAGGAATCCTTTTTAAAGAGGCAGTCGAGACGTCAAGAAGATGACANTGTTGTCATTTTAATTTAACAATGAGTCTTTGTACTTCCCGCGCGGCGTGAAATTAATGGGTTTGATTACGTTAATTAGGAGCACTTTTGTCATTAGCTGTTGTCAACAAGAAACGACTGCCTAATTATCTCTAATTACCAGATGATAATATTCACGTAATATCATGTATACATTTGCGACGTAATATTTCCTCAATTAGTCTTCACCATACTTTAAATTTCATTGCAACTTTTTGGAAGTTGTCGATTAGAATTATAAAGCATTTTCTATTAACTTTACTCATTTTTAATGATTTCAAAGTTTGAATCTGAATATTTAAAATGTTGTCAGTTATGAACTTTGAATAGAATCATGAAATTTCTAAAAGTCTTCCAGTAGCTTAACAATCATCACTTAATGAGTTTAATATATTTTTCTTCCTACACCTTATTAGCGCTTTCCAAAATAATTGTATGTATCACAGAGGAATCCTTTTTAAAGAGGCAGTCGAGACGTCAAGAAGATGACATTAAAAACACTTTACTCATGCATATGCGCTTTGTTAACAATATTTAACGTCGGTATAATAAATCAATCCATGCATTAATTATATATATTTCAAAATTTAATTGTAATAAGAAAATCATTATAGCAGTAATAGCAGTAATATTTTTTTACATTTCATTAAAGCAAACGAGTTTAAACATTGAAAAACCTAATTAAGTAGTTATATAAGGAACAAGGAAAATATTTTTGGCCTAATTTTCGTTTTTCAGTTATATTTGTTATAAAATTAAGTCATAAAAATTAATTAAGCAAATTAAAATTTTGAGAAGCTTCGTATATTCAATGCCCTCTTTAATATTACTTTCATGTATATATAGAAGAGAAAAAAGTCTAAATATAATTGTAATACGGCTCGAACTAGTGAATTAGTGAACTCGCAGAGGCCTAATGGATGCATAGATATAATATGTATTGATGTTTTGTGACGACAATTTAACTTTTTAATATTTAGCAATACAAATATATTCATTTGTTCCTAATTATTATCAACTACTTCAAATAATACAGTATTCTACTAAACATGTAAGAAAGCTATATTGTAAATTGTGTATATCTTAGATCCAAGAAGCTCTAGCTCCCTGGGCTGCACCTGAAGTAATTGAATTGAACAAGCACTCTTTGTTTTCGGATGTATGGGCCTTTGGTTCTGTGATGTGGGAAGTGTTTTCTCTTGGGGGTCGACCCTATTTTGATTGGAACAGAAAGGAGGTTTGTACTCCTTTGTACTAATTTGAAAAAATAAAATTATATTGGTTGTTGTTAATGCCCTGCTAGACATATTTATTTGTTTGATATTGAGTTGGTGTTAATTATGCTATTTAATGTGCTGAGCAATTCATTCAATATTATAATTTTTTAGATACTATATGATCAAAGTGGTTTTAAATTTTAGCGACTATGCTATGGGAATGCATTCATACGTGCACTTTAAGTACTTAGTAGTAAAACTATAATAGTATGAAAGATTTTTAAATATCGATAGATGTTTTACATAAGCATGCAAATCTAAGATTCTTGGATGCCTATTGTAATAAAATCGAAATAATAAACTCTTCCTCGTGATGAAAGCAAAAGCTTAAGAACATTTGCAATACCAAATGTCTGTATATATATATATAAATAAATAAATATATATATATATATATATATATAAGATTAAATTCGGTGCATCAGCTGGGACACCCTGTATATGCATATGGAAAGGCATATACTGTATGGTCATATATTTATATATCTTCAAGCATATTATGTGGAAATATGCGTTCATTGCGAAAATATAAAGTTTGTGTTCGACATTGAATAGAAAATATATAATTTAGGTGATAATCCAACACAATTTCAAATCTAATTTCCAGTGATTGCCTGCCACTAAATATTTACTCTATGAGTGAGTTGTGCATTTCATAAATTGAATTTATCTTAAGAGGAAATTAAAAGTCTCCAATTCTCTTCTTTATTTACCTCAAGTTTTATTAGTATTTGTGTTCCGGGATAATTGCCTACCGTTATTTTTATATTCTGTCATAATTTTTTAGTTTGATTCAATTGTTACTTTCATTTGTTGTTTAGATAAACCGCATGTTGGACAGTGGATATCGTCTTCCACCACCTGATGGGTGTCCGGAAATGATATATGAACTGATGATGCAATGTTGGATTCTTGAGCCTCATAAAAGACCTCATTTCCATATTATTCGTGAATGTCTTGAAAGCTATATTCGAAAACCTCTTAATGGACAAAGACCTAAGCAAAAGTAAGTTTGATTAATCATATCGGAATAACATCGAATTTTGAGTTTATAAACTACATTTTAGTGCTTCAAGGAACATTAAAATTGTAGCCTATACTGAAATATTCGCAAAAAATACTCGAAAAGACTTTCTATATTTAGGATGAAAACTAATATCTAGGTTTTTTCGTATTTCTATTAAACATGCTAATTAATGAAGTAAAACTGATTTCTAATGCACCCGACCCGATTTATCAACGCATTCAAAGAGCATTTACGCCGTTGAAGTGCTTAAGCAATTAGCTGAAAAAACAACGACTCGATACACTAAATTGATCAGAGGAAGCACGTGTAAACGTAAAGAAGAAATCTGGCCGCCCTCCTAGGACAATCCTTATGTCTCAAAAAACATTGACATCGATTTGTTCAATGAACTCCACTAAGATTGCTTCAACCCATTTGCAGATTTCTAAAGAACTACATATTGTTTGGATTAATTGAAACTAAAAAACATAATTTATCAAGACTACGATGCGCTAGAAACCTAAGCCTTCGAATATTTTTGAAACACCAATTTTCATACAGTGATGTATAAAGTGCACGTAGTACAAGCTAATAGATATAATCTATCTTTGAAATTATTATCAATACCTGATTTTGAAATACTTTCTATTATATATATATATATATATATATATATATATC
>CABFPE010000483.1:196899-207643 GCA_900660155.1 Hofstenia miamia
TATATATATATATATATATTATTAATATATTTGGAATAATATCTTACAAATACTATATTTTTACTACTATTTGTGCTATCATATTTTATAATGACAGTCAATTCTACATCAACTTCAATTCACAATTGATGGAAAGCTTTAGGTATGTTCAACATAAATAGATTTAAGAAATATTGAGTTAACAAAAACTACTCCCCGATCAATTTAAAATTTGACATTTGTAATGTATCTTCAAAAACACAGCCCACCTTAAAATCATTTTGAGCGTTGGAAAAACAAACTTCTATAAATTGAGTCAAATTTTGGCTATGTTCATGCATATACATATGTAATTTAATGCAGTAGAAGAGTTTGTAACTCCTTGTGAATTTATGTTTCAATAATATTTTTTCAATGATGATGCGTATAATCAGGAAAAGTCAACCTACTTATAATTTGCGTTAAGTGTTTCTTGATATATATATATATATATATTTGCATATAACATTAAACGAATATATCATTAAAAACCAAAAATAGAAAATAACTGTTAAAAATTGATTTAATAATCTCATGCTTAGATTAATAAACTTGACAAGATCAAGACCTAAAATTGAATACCCATTGTTCCACACATTATTTCAAATTTTCAATGTAGCTAGAAATTGAAGGTTGCCTATGAAAATTCTCTTCCTAAGCCTTTCTGACTTCTATCTAGATTCCATTGTTTGTGCTGTCTTAAATCTTTGGCATTAAACATTAATTTTCACTTGCCCTTAATTAAGAAAGTAGAAAGGAAATTACGTGCATAAAGGCGAATTAGTTATCATACAAAAGGAAATTACAACAAATACAAAATTAGTTTTAATCGCAGCATTTCATTGACTTCAAAATACGCTTTGAATAAGTAATTTAAATTTCATTCGTACAGTATTTCTTTTTCATAAGTGTACACAAAATTATTGTATAAAGATTGGCCAACCCACATATATATATATATATTTATAAATGCTAAACACGCTTTACCATTTCTGCTGTAAATTTTATGTCGTATGCGGAATTTTCCAATAACAAATTTCCTTCTCTAATTTTATTAAATAATGGTTGACTTGCTTAAAATTGAGGAAGATAAGAATTTTCATTCTAAATATAAGTAAGATTTTGAGGGCCATACAATTGCAATTTTGTGAAAGCAGTGACAACTTGACATTCATTTAATATGGTTCAAATGCTACCTAAATAGGAATTCGTTGTTTTGTAATTCTATTAAAATTTCAACATTGTTAAACAAATTGGTCAATGTTTTATAACCAAGTGTAATTGGCACCTGTTTAGGTAATAGGATTTAATGATAAGCAAAATTTGTCAAAAGAGTGTCAATGACTAAGTAGATCACTGCAACATGTTTTTAGAAGAACACATCCTAGCAACATGTAGAGTGAACTGCATTATTAAAATGTATTGAAAATCCAACAACTCAACGAATCTAAACGAACCCAAATTTGCAATAAATCAAACTATGCCAAATTCCACTTATGTTCTTAGAGAGAATAAATTGAGCGTTTAAATCACATTATCTTGATTGGTTTGCAGACGAATTTCTATTAAATAATTTGAATTGAGCAAATGGATAATAGCATAAATCACATGTGGCAGGTGAATAATAGAATTATGGCGTCCCATTTGATGGGGCGAAGGGATGCATCGAATAAAACTTAAAATTAAAACAAACATGATTAGCGTTACAAATTCGCATAATGAATTTAAGATTAAGGAGGCTCATTAAACTCAGCTAAATGTCTCTTGATAATTTTAAAAATTGTCCTTGCAAAATACAATTCAACTAAAATTCGATAAGAAAACATTGCCTAAGAGTTTTATCGCATCAAGGAAACACATCTATTTTACGCATTTGATATGAACTAAATGCAAGATGAGCTTTAATTATTGTAGATTTTTTGGTAAGCAATACAACAGCTAAATATTAATGTATTAATATATTACCTAATATATCTTTCCATAATTCCTAGCCTAATCGATGGAAATGGAAAAGTTTGATAATAATTTACTAATATTCAAACAATTTTGTTGCAAACTTTAACGAGATTTGTTATATTTTGCCAAGATCTTCCCAATTTTATAGGATTTTATGTAGCATTTCTTTAGAATATAAACAATTGTTCTTCATAACCTATTCTAGGATTTTTAATTGTAGTAAAGTTTCAAAAACCTTCATGAATTATACTACAATACTTTAAAAACAGCGGTCATAGCTGATTTACAAGGTATTCACAACATCTAATACATCTTAAGGAATATGCACACGCAAGGCAATGGTTTTCAAGCAGCGTCAGGAAGTAACAACTACCAACTCATAGCTATTATATTAGAATTGAAATTCGATTACAACACTCAAACTTATGATTGCTTTGCAATTCTTAAATAAGTGGGATTTCACCTTTTCATATATTCCCTAACAATGTGATCATATTTGTGCTCATACTAAGTATAAAATTTATATTGCAAATTTCATCAAACTTAAAAAAATTTTTTGATGCAACAAAAAAAGAACAAATTCAAAGGGAGCTTTACACATTCTTTTTCAAACACATCAAATTTAATACTGCAATTTGCATAATTTTTTCCTTGATTAATTTGAATATATGCCATAGCAATCAATGAAATATGTACTTTTCTGACAAATTAGCTTTGAGTCAGGTTAATTTAACGTGCTAGTAAAAAAATGAGGATGATTTTTTATCAAAACTTTGTGAAGATCTTAGTATATTATCTTTACAAAATTTGATATATATATATTTGACTATTCTTAGCAAAAGCTTACGAATTTTTGTAAGTTATTCAAAATACTATTAATTTTCGAANAGAGTTAAATAGAACCCCATTTATTAGCAAAAATTACAACTAAAAGAATTTATTTTGATTTATTTATGATATGCATGCGAGTGTTATTGTGAAATTTAATCAAAAAAATTAAATACAAACAATATTAATGTGATATAGGCATATATCATTTGATTTTGATAACTTCGAAAATTTCGATGTTAAGAAGAACATTATTTACTAAAAAGAATATCCTCCCCAGTTTTGAAAACAACGCAAATCTATTTGAAATAGCAGATGTTTTGGTAATTAACTACAATCAATCACATTTCCACTTTAGTAAACAAAGTCAATATTTTACAATAGGTTGGCTCAAAAAATCGAATTATTTACTTTATGAAAATTTGTTTACACAAATGCAGCAACAAAAAAACCTGTTGTGAATAATTCCTTTGTATTTATGAATTATATTTATATCGTTTTTGTGTAATTAATATTCAGTGACATTCAAATTGAGATCAATGTTGTTTACATTACCTTACTTTACTTAAGACCTCGTACACTGCCGTAAAGATTTTACTTAAAAATCGAATTGAACCGATTGTGTAATTATCTACTCGAAACCTTACTTTATTACTATAAACATTTTTGTTAATATTATTAGTAATTTTCCATAAACAAGCAAAGTAAAATGACCTTATCAAAAAGCAGTGCAACTCAATTTATATGAAAATCTATGAGAGATTGCTGAAACAAAAAATGTTTTTCAAACTTTAGATTTTCATAAGCCCTATCTATGAGATTTTTTTATAATTTTGGTCGGTAATTTTACCGGGCATCGACAAGCCGGTAAATTGCCGGCCCGGAGACCGTCCCATCTCTAAATTGTAGTGAACATTTCGAATTAGATCAGATGCATATATAAGTAAAAGCATTTTTGATATGAATTATCGCATGAAAAAATACACTTGCTTTTGTTAGTTTGATTTTTAGGTATATGTGAATAATATATTATTTTCTAACTCTTTGATANTATATTGCAAATTTCATCAAACTTAAAAAAATTTTTTGATGCAACAAAAAAAGAACAAATTCAAAGGGAGCTTTACACATTCTTTTTCAAACACATCAAATTTAATACTGCAATTTGCATAATTTTTTCCTTGATTAATTTGAATATATGCCATAGCAATCAATGAAATATGTACTTTTCTGACAAATTAGCTTTGAGTCAGGTTAATTTAACGTGCTAGTAAAAAAATGAGGATGATTTTTTATCAAAACTTTGTGAAGATCTTAGTATATTATCTTTACAAAATTTGATATATATATATTTGACTATTCTTAGCAAAAGCTTACGAATTTTTGTAAGTTATTCAAAATACTATTAATTTTCGAAATTTATGGAAGAAATTTTCAAGATCATGTCAATTATTCATCTGCCTTTAAAACATAGCAAAGTATCAAGCTTTGAACAGTTGCATGAGTTAACGCATTTTTGTTATAAGAGTTATTTTAATTTTGAAAAAAATAATGCATAAATCCAATACAATGTGAATAAAGATTTAGAAAATAAGAGTGGAAATGATTAATTTTGATATTAGATATCGCATGACTAAGTTTTTCTAGTATTTCACTTAAAAACTAATACTTAAGAAAATTGCTACCCCTTTGCACAAACTTTAAGCTCAAATACAAGCGTTGTTTGACATTACTAGGTATTAAAGGACCAATTCAAAAGTTAATTATTTCTTGCACAGTTTATGATATATTAAAAGTTCTTTTAATTTAATAATGGAAATTAAATAAACACTTTTTAAATTTCATGTAATAATGTTACTTTTATGTTTTTTATTTTTGTATGTTGAAAGATTATTAAAATTATGTTTTTATCTTGAATATCCATTCATTTCAGTTAACGAATATTGCAATTTCATGGTATGGTATTTACAAATGATTTTGCAGCTTCATTAATATTTGCACCATTAATAATGCAAATAAATTTTTTAAAATCTTATCTCATTAAAATTCAGATCTTGTAAAAAAATTATTTCAAAAAAGAATACATTTTCACAAATATAGTTTGTATTTCTAACAAAACTAGCATCACAAATGTAATTTGTTTTGATGACCAACAGAAAATTTCAAACTTTGTTGATCAATGTTGAATTCTACATGTAAAAGATGAACCAGTTTTGAATTCCTGATATTCAGTGATTTGCTTCACCCCTTCGTCATAAATTTATTAAAGCATGCCATTGCCCTAATTTTACTGGCCGAGACAAACACCAATATCTGTCCCAAAGTCACTGCTAACATGCTTAGCCTAAATACCTGCACTTGAAGACTGAAAATTTCAATCGAGTTAAAAAATAAGCCTATTTTACTCATTTCTAAGGATCGTGTCATTGAATACTCAATAAATCATGAATAAATTCAATGCATGGTCGAATTAATGTTAAAACTGCCTTTTAATTAATAATGCATATGTAAATAGTTTAGTAAGTATTTTTTCATGTGATAGTTTGTAGACGTTATACATTTTAGCAACAACAATATGCAATTAATGCTTGTAAAACTTGGCTTCATGATAAAAAATGTTGATCCTATCTAATTACAACAAGCTATTAAGGAATTATCGTATGGATCTTGAAGGTGGTGTTACCTGAATCTGGTTAAAAAAAGTCTATAGATATTTTTCCTAGATGCTAACCTTTAAAAATACCATCACAAATAGAACCTGCTACATGGAAGTTTCATGTTGTAGTTCGACATTACTCCGTCCTTATCGAACAACATAAACGAAACCATCTTAATTGTATCAGTGAGTGTACAAATACGTTTCTGGAGCGTAATCTGGAGTACAACATTGTATGTACAAGTGACCATAATTTCCAAGAAAGTTTATACGGATGTGTCAACATATTCACCAAAACCTATTTGTCACATTATCTGATGCAGGATCAGCACTAGCAGGGGTCCTCAAAATTACATTTCAATTAAATTAATTGCAATATATTGCAATTAAATTAATTAATTGATCTTCCTACCAATTATCAATTAATTGATTGTTTTGGCTGCAATATCAATTTAATTGATTGTTTTTCTCCAAATAATTGCAATGGGTTCTTGAGCTTTACGGTAAAAGCTTAGAGAACGTTGTGGCACTTATAGGAGACAATGTTGAGGTCAATAAATCCATTGCAACAAAATGTAATCTGCCTCTAATAGGCTGTGCGTCCCACCGGTTCAGTTTAGCCGTGCAAGAATACCAAAAGCTGCATGCAGATTTACTATCAAAAATAAACTCACTGATGTTCAAATTGAAACAACTGAAACTCTCTGCCAAACTCCGTCAACATTCCAATTTGCGTCCGGTGCAGAGAAACGACACTAGATGGACAAGCACTTACGCAATGATATCTCGTTTTATTGAACTGCGTGACGTTCTACCAAACAGTCAATTTTTCACTGTTAGGAAGCTCATAGAATTTCTAACTACTCCCTATGAATGCGCTGAAATTGCAAAACTGCATCTCAAAAAGATCAACTCTGTGCATCTGGCTCTTCAGAGAGAGGATATCTGCATTGCGGAAGTGAGGCTACTTTTCGATTCAATCATCACCGATCATCCAATGTTAGCTAAATACCTGAGTTCGGACGCTGAAATCATTCATTCACCCAGTTTTGAAATAGCCATTTCCAAAATTCAAAATGAAAAAACATCACTGTGTTGCCCTGAAGCAAGATGCTGCAACTGTTGAACAAGATATTGAAGAAGTACCGGAAGACTTCGCTACCCAAATTTTGAAGAAAAGAAGGACTGAGTTTCATCAGGTCTACAAACAAGGGTATCTCAACTCACGATTCATAGTACCTACGTCCAACATCATAGAGAGGTTTTTTAGCAGTGCCAAGTTCAGCTTTGGTGACCAGCGTCAAAGCCTCTTACCCATCCAACTGGAAGAGCAACTGTTCTTGAAGATGAACGCCCGATTTTGGAACGAAGACACTGTATCGAAACTTTGTTAAGAACTTACTGCCCAGTGTTGACTTACTACATGATTGTTTGTAACTTGTACTTGTACCTTAAGGAACTGTTTTAGAGTTGTATTTGTTACTTGGTTGTTTAAAAACAAGAGTATTAAACTTGAAGACTACATAACNTTGGCTGCAATATCAATTTAATTGATTGTTTTTCTCCAAATAATTGCAATGGGTTCTTGAGCTTTACGGTAAAAGCTTAGAGAACGTTGTGGCACTTATAGGAGACAATGTTGAGGTCAATAAATCCATTGCAACAAAATGTAATCTGCCTCTAATAGGCTGTGCGTCCCACCGGTTCAGTTTAGCCGTGCAAGAATACCAAAAGCTGCATGCAGATTTACTATCAAAAATAAACTCACTGATGTTCAAATTGAAACAACTGAAACTCTCTGCCAAACTCCGTCAACATTCCAATTTGCGTCCGGTGCAGAGAAACGACACTAGATGGACAAGCACTTACGCAATGATATCTCGTTTTATTGAACTGCGTGACGTTCTACCAAACAGTCAATTTTTCACTGTTAGGAAGCTCATAGAATTTCTAACTACTCCCTATGAATGCGCTGAAATTGCAAAACTGCATCTCAAAAAGATCAACTCTGTGCATCTGGCTCTTCAGAGAGAGGATATCTGCATTGCGGAAGTGAGGCTACTTTTCGATTCAATCATCACCGATCATCCAATGTTAGCTAAATACCTGAGTTCGGACGCTGAAATCATTCATTCACCCAGTTTTGAAATAGCCATTTCCAAAATTCAAAATGAAAAAACATCACTGTGTTGCCCTGAAGCAAGATGCTGCAACTGTTGAACAAGATATTGAAGAAGTACCGGAAGACTTCGCTACCCAAATTTTGAAGAAAAGAAGGACTGAGTTTCATCAGGTCTACAAACAAGGGTATCTCAACTCACGATTCATAGTACCTACGTCCAACATCATAGAGAGGTTTTTTAGCAGTGCCAAGTTCAGCTTTGGTGACCAGCGTCAAAGCCTCTTACCCATCCAACTGGAAGAGCAACTGTTCTTGAAGATGAACGCCCGATTTTGGAACGAAGACACTGTATCGAAACTTTGTTAAGAACTTACTGCCCAGTGTTGACTTACTACATGATTGTTTGTAACTTGTACTTGTACCTTAAGGAACTGTTTTAGAGTTGTATTTGTTACTTGGTTGTTTAAAAACAAGAGTATTAAACTTGAAGACTACATAACTTCGTTTTTTCTCAAAAACTTCACGCACGGAACGGTTCCCGCCTTGCACCCTGTTTCAAATCTTGGCCCACATTTGCCACTGCAATTAATTGCAATATATTGCAATTAATTGATTGTTTTTCTTTCAATATCAATATAATTGATTTTTTTCGAAAAAATTTTATTTCTATCTCAAAATCAAATTTTGAGGACCCCTGAGCACTAGTAATTTCCCCGATACTTGGAAGGTACTATTTCGTGTGAACTCTTTTGGTTCCAGATAGGCTTAAATTCTCTGTAGCTCAGATTATATAAGAGTTCTGTAGTTATCTGATTTGATCTGAAAGGTTCAAACCAGTTTGACCTTTCAATCAAATTGAACGATATCTTAGTTTAATTTTGAGTGAATCCCAGAAACTTTCCAAGCAATTGAAATCAGATAAATTTCTTGCCAAAATGCAAAAAGATTGAAGTTTGTTGAATAGTGTGTAAAAGTCAATAGATCAGATGTAGATAGATATAATGTAAGTGCTATTACTATAAATAGATTTTGGTCATTACTAGAAATTCATTGTGGAATTCTACATAAAATTTTTAGGCGTCGCTATATTTTTTACCCGCACTGTAGTCTTGATTGGAGTTCACTGGGATTAAAAAATAAATGTTTTCTACAATTTTTGCGTATATTATTAATAGTGAAGTAAAGCTATTATTTCTGTAGTATTTTCTCTACTCTTCTTAAATCAAGTTATAATTGCAAAAAATATATCATTTGGCTGATTTAAAAAATGTAGTAAATAGGTTAAAGCCCGGATATGTCAACATTAGTGAAAATTTTACAAAGAAATTCGTTTACGGCTTTGGCGACATCGGCATTGACAAAAACATTGGCTTTATGGATCTACTTTTTGAAAACACTATCCAAAGCTTACATATATTTCATTAATGAAATGCAATCATTTCTGCTTATACTTAATCTTAATTCGCAGCATATTACAAAACAAGATATTTCTTATATAAGATATATAATATTTCATTTTAATAATAAAAAAATCTCACAATGTATTGCTTGAAAATGGAATCTAGACGCAAAAATAAGTATGATATGTTAAACAGAATTTGCTTTAGCAACTAAACACATTCAAACAATAAATAAACTAAATAAAATCACTTCTTTTTTGATATGCATATTGTAATGAAAAATCTACAGCATCTCGGAATGCTTGAGACATACCAGTCTACCAAGTTCTTGTGAATGAAAACTCGAAGATGAGAAATACAATACTAATTTGAAAAAAAATCTTATTTTAAAATAATTGCTTATGTAACAATGCGGTAAAATCTTGCAGTTAAAATTCTAACTGTACCTTTCACATAAGAAATACTACAATTTGCAATGGATTTCGTGTTGCTAGAAAATTGGATTAAATTGAGCTGTAGTGTAACAAAAAATAATGCACTAGTCATTTATAAAAAAAGCCTTATAAGTTCATAATTAAGTAAACTGTCTGTTTTCAAACATTGGAAATTCCTTAATATTGTCTTAGGAGACACTCATATAAAACTTTAACTTCCACAACACCTATGCATCATCTGCCAACTTTTAATACTTGTTCATTTCATGTCATTTTCCTTATTATTGTTTTTATTATTTTTATTAATATTTTTATTATTACTGTAATTATTATTATATTACTATTATTATTTTTGTCATTATTATTAAGTAAGGTGCATATTTATATTTTTGTATATTTATAATTCTTTATGTATTTGTTTGTGGGTGTTAGTTTGTAATTATTGTTATCAACTTAAGCAATAAATTTGCTTTAACTCTTATTATTAATATTATTCTTATTATTATTCTTCTTGCTTCTCACAGCTTCATGCTGGTATCCCTCTCAGCTCGGGGAACTCACCAGTTCCCAGGGAGTCTGAGAGCTTTCCTCAGGACTCTAGCTGTTCCTAATAAAAATACTGCCTTCTGTGCTACCGCTCCTCCCCACTTTGGTACTCCTAACTCCTCCAAGTATCTCTTATGCTTCTTACTTACTGCTCCTAGTGCTCCTACAACTACCGGGACTACTTCAACCTTCTTTAACTTCCACAGCCTTTCCTCAGGACTCTAGCTGTTCCTAACAATGCTGCCTTCTGTGCTACTGCTCCTCCTCACTTTGGTACTCCCAACTTCTCCAAGTATCTCTTATGCTTCTTACTCACTGCTCCTAGTGCTCCTACTGCTACCGGGATTACTTCAACCTTCTTTAACTTCCCTGTACTTGTCTATCTTCTCTTTCTCCTTGCTTTCTACATTTCTGTCCTTTGGTACTGCTATGTATATCACTGTTCCTAATCTTTTCTCTTTGTCTACCACTACTATGTCTGGCCTCCGTGCTTCTATCACCTTGCTTGTCTGTATGTTGAAATCCCACAGTATCTTAACCTTCTCATTTTCTATGACGCCCTGTGGCTTGTGCTCATACCACTTGTCTCCTGCTTCTAACCCATGCTGCCTGCTCAAACTCCAGTGTACCATTCTTCTCACCTTGTCATGCCTGAACTTATACTTATTCTGTGCCAACTTCTCACACCCTGCTATCAGATGATCTACTGTCTCTGCCTCTTTCTTACATAGCCTACACTTATCACTTACTTCTACTCTTCTGTCTATATGCTTCTTCACCCAGT
>CABFPE010000483.1:207767-296829 GCA_900660155.1 Hofstenia miamia
CTCTTCTGTCTATATGCTTCTTCACCCAGTTTGTTCTTATTGCTTGCTCCTGTGCTGCCATTATTAGTGCTTCTGTTTCTCTCTTCAGTCCTGCCTTCTTTAACCACTTGTTGCTCTCTTCTCTGTCACACTTTTCTGTGTTTCTCCAGTATTCTCCATGCATTGCCTTCTGCCTATACCTTGTTTGTCTCTCTGGTTCCATTCTACTCTGGTATATCTTCTTTCCTTCACTCTCAGTTCTTATCTTCCTTAACTCCTTAGTGACCTCCAGTATTGGCCCTCTAGGTTGTGCTTCTACATACTCCTTTAGCCCTAGTGCTTCTGCTTCTACAGTTTCCTCCACACTTAGCAGTCCTTTCCCTCCGTTATGCCTTGCCATGTACAACCTATCCACATCTTCATTTAAGTTATTATTATTATTAATATATTATTATTATTAAGAAACTGCGCAAGCTTAATCACGGAAAAGGTGCAAAAGAATATTATAAGAACCTGGATAATTTTAGAAATAAATGGAATTATATTTAAAAACAAGAAGGCCTGTATCGCAAAAATTTTGATGGTATGATGAGAAAATGAGAAATGAAAATTCTAAATCATTTCAATGCAACATTTAAAAACCTAAGTAAATGTCATTTTAATAAGTTCGAAGCAGCACTATTATTATAATAAACCCCAAACCAATTGTAATAAAGTTAACCTTTGTCAACTTATAAAGAGCTAAAGAGTATTGTTCCAAAATTGATAAGAATTATTCGATAGGCTTTAACAGAATATTATACTTTATTATAAAATACCATTTACACAAATTTGGTAATCATTTACTTCTAGCTTTCATCAAAACCTGAAAGATAGGGATGTTTTCCCTGTATATAAAAATGGTGGCTCACCATAAGCGTAAAAATTAGACCAATTTCAGTTAATTATACTTTTTCAAACTGTTTGAAAAGTTAGTCACCTCTCAAGTGTAAGAAATTTTGATGAAAACAAAATTCTTTCAAATAATTATTTGAATTTGGTTTCGGCTAGATTTGAGAGTACATTTTCGTCGGATGCCATTTGTCAATTCATGAAAATGTTAAGTTGATAATAAAACTTTTAAGTCTTGATTTAAAATTATACTGCTTTATGAATTGTCTATTTGGATAAGTATCATCGGTGCTTGATAATAGACTGTTTGTAAAATAACACTATCGGCCGAAGTACTGGCTTAGATCTTGCGAGAAAGGGGGGATCCCCGCAACCAAGAATATAAAAACATAGAAAATTACTACTGTTTGTTGTAAATTTTATTTAGCAGTAAACAAATTATAAAAATGTTTCAGTAGAGGTAAATATTCTCAGTGGAAGGGTGATTTGTTTAAGAAAAATTAAATGTTATAAAAGAACTAACATCAATTTTCTTGATGCTTTTCGTTTTGAATGCCCTCCTAGAAATCTACCCCTTTGGGCCTAATTACCAATAGGGCTAGGTGCAGATAGATAAGGCTTTTTACTTTACTGATATTCCATTTTGCTTTAGCTTATTCAAGCTTTAACTTAAATTACACTAGCTGAAACACATGGAGTTTAGTTAGGCAACACTTATTTATCAATCTCCCTTTTACCTGTTGCATATGATCTTTTCTGTCTTAGTTTGACGTAACCTGGATTGCCAAGACCCTCTTGAACTCTGAAACTCTGTTTATTCTTAAATATAGCAGTTGGTAGTTGGAACAGGCAAACCTTCACTTGCGTAAAATCGGCACGTTGTTTAATAGTGAAGAACTATGACTGAGTACGGACAGCATAATCAGGGCAGTTAAATCAGTATAAAATCTATATTAGAAATTCAAAACTAAAACCCTGAATACATCAAAACTTCAATTAATTTGGCAGTACTGTTGTATCATAATAATGTATGGAAGTCTTCATGCACTGCGGACGATTATGAAATTCACTCTGTAAAACAACAGCCTGCAAATTTCTTATTGTTTTGTGATTGGCTCTTTTACAAGAGCACCTTTCTACCTCAGTTTGCTGTCTACGTACTTGCCATTCCTAGTAAATAATGTACCTAGTGAGCAATTTTTCACGTCATACAGGTTTATCATGAATAAATTTAGATTTCCACTCCATGATGGATATGTAAATATTATATTTAGAAAAATGTCTGGAAACGCGTTTCCTTGATTATTTTTGTTCGGTAAATAAATATTTAGTTGTCTTGATAAGCAGGCAAATATGCATTTGCACAGCAGGGCAAAATTTTTAGCAGTAAACCTTGCTTAGGGAAATATTGGAACACAACATATCAATTAAATGTAACATAATTGCAATATATTGTGTTATTCCATGTATTGCTAATCATAAGCTAGTTAATGAAACAATTTTGTTGATTAATACAGGCCTGCAAACGAATCAAACTTTTTGGACTCGACACAACTCTAGCCGACCCGTTTTCCTAAAATTGATATGATTGCGCTAAAACAAACAAAAATATGTGTTTTCACACATAACTAGCGAGCCAATAGTGAAAAAATCGCATTGATATGCAGTGGTTATCATGTGACAAAGTATTCACATGTAAAACCGCATTAAATTGTTCAATGTAGCGTTTAAACGTATTAAATATATACACATAAACGATATTAAATAAGCAGTTTTAGAAATTATACTTAATTAGTATGTTACAATTTTTCATCTTAGGTTCACATCCATGTATGCAAATTTCGGATTTAAGATGCCCTCTTATATGTTCCTTTACCCGAGTTTCTAAATGCCTTCTAGTCTCGCCAATGTATGAACTTGAACATTCATCATAGTCGTAGCAATAAGCGATATTAGAAGACAATGTAATAGGTGTATGATCTTTATCAAGGATCATTTCCATGGTCTATTTTTGCATAAAATACTAGACAAATTCTTTGTTTATAATTTTATTGTTTCCTTCAGTTGTTATTCTCCTGATTTTATAAATGGTATCTTCCAGTATGCTTTTTTGTCTTGGCATTATGTAGCAATTAAATATTGTGTATTGAATGAAAATTTCTTACTATAATCTTACGAATTAGTTTTATATCCTTTATTTTTTAGATCGTTCGTGATTCGCTGGACTAAGCACAAAATGGTTATAAATTTGTATACAGAATGGTATGTATAAGCCTGTATATGTCGATTTTTGATACCTTTTTAATAATTCTAACTACTGGTGGCCGTGATACGTCTGTTCTGTGTTGTCTTATTGAAAAGTTTTCATTCAGCAATTCGGTCACGATCTAATTCAATATTTTCAGGTATTCTTTTAGAATTACGTCTTCCGGAGTTACTCTTATTCCTGTTTAGAACTGTTTCATGCATAGAAAATTTCATAACAGTATTTCTAACTGTTTTTCTGGTTACACTTCTCCCTTCAAAATATTCTTGATTTCAATGTAAGTTTTTACTGTGAATATTCGTTCTTCTTTTGACAATTGTATTGTTTAAGACGCCTTTATAAAAAATTAATATATTTTCTTGACTTGATATTCTAAATAAGAAAAGAACCAAGCTAAACTAATATAAGTATTATTTCTGTAGCAGTGATACAATAATTTAATTACGATTAGAAATAATTATACTTATTTTTTTAATACTTAAATTTCTGATGTGTGTAGAGACAACACTAGTCCCTTTTAGTTTTGTATTTCTTGTACATAAACTATTATTCTGATTAACATGAGATTTTACACATTGGAACAACATATTCTGGCGTTTAAAATGAAACTACGATTAAGTTTCTAGGACTTGTAATTACTGAGTTATAAAGTTTTCAAAAACTGGGTACATTTTTGCGGAACACCCTGTACACACATATACATGAAATTTCAAAATATTCAAGACAACAAAATAGTTTAAAAACTTCATTTAAATATCAGGAGGAAATTAGTTATCTGTTTTATTTGTCTCGTTTAATTTTCTTGTTATTAATTTCGGTTTTAGGTACTTTAAAATTTTGCAGTCTTGAAAATAAATAGAAAATAAGTGTACTGTAATTGTACAATTCGTGGAGTATTTGTCTTTCACTTGTTTGTGACAAATGACGCTTCTTTGTTATTGATGACATATTTTCAAACTACATATATTTTCACTCAACTATTGAAGCCCATACTATTTATATTGGCTTTAGTAGGTAATTATACTCAGTTGTGCTTTGATAATTACAATATCTATTCCCATTTTACGGCTCTGATAATTCTGTAAAAGCAATAACGTATTTTTAATATGAGCCCTCCCATCTGCAAAATTAATTGCTTTTGAATGCTAAAATGCTCACGCAATACTGTATTCTATTGAACAAAGCGCTTAAAAATATTCCATTGATTTTTTTCCATTGCAGGCAAGAGTTTAAACATTAGGGACATTAGTTAAATTAGAGCCGGTCACCAATGACTTTTTACTTGCTCGGCAACTGAGCAAACTTTTAGTTGGTGGCCTAACCTCAATGTCAACTTATTCGGGTGGAAAGTAACACAAAATCACAAATGCGTAAATATTTGTTTATAAAAATTGCTAAATTCAATAACTAGAACAAGATTTTTACTTAGTGTATTCATAATTTTCATTGAAAATCATTAAATTCTCGAAATTATTCGTGGACGACGTGAAAGTTTTATAAGCACATCTCTTGAAACTGGAAAGCATATGACTATTTGCACAAGGAATTATCAGCAAAGCTGGTGAGCTACCACGCTATGTGTTAAATTTTGGAACATCTGCAAATAATTCAGGTTCCCTAAATGTTCCATTACCCAAAATTTTAGTTTTTAACTTTTGCAAGAAAAGTGCCTCTAATTTTACTGTTTGAAATTCACACACCTATTTTATACACAGGATAAGAACAAGGCCATACTAAAAACAGGTCATAAAGTCGTTTCTGGGAAAATTCTAGGGGGAGATGGAACTCATGAAATAAAAATATACGTTTTTTCAATATTTACAAATTTTAAATACTGTAAATTCGTAAATAGATTTTGTAAATAATGCTGCAGTGTAAGTATTTTGTAAATGGTATAGTTTATAACACAGCTTCCTATTATAGAAGAAATGTATCCACTTCTAGCACGCTTATTGATCATATCATTACTACAGATAATAAAAATAACTATAGTTTTTACTGTGGAGAATTCCCATTTTCTGATCATTGCATTATTGCAATACAAGTGCCTAAGGATACTATTAGAATAATTCAAGAATGGATTTTTATCCGTGACCATTCTAGAGAAAATATTTATAAACTTAAATCTGAGCTAAGCGTACAAGATTGGAATGATGTATATTCAGCCTCTGAGCCAAACAGTATGCTAAACAAATTTCTAATTATGCTTGAATATTTTTATGATATCTTTTGCCCCCAAAGAAATATTCTATCTAATTATTCTTTGAAAAAATCTAATGATGGTAAACCTTGGACTGATTCTAAGTGTAAGCAATGCATAACAAATAAAAATCAAGCTCATAAAGAGTACCTACTACTAAAAACCAGCGAAAGTTTTAGCCGTTACAAAAAGGCCAGAAATATTTGTAATGTAACTATTCGAAAAGCGCAAAATATTTATTCTAAAAATATTTTCAACGGATTAAATCAAAGAAACAAATGGAGGTTTATCAATAAATTGACCAATTCTCAGAAAAAATGTATGGGCGACATTGATGCAATTGAGGACCATGATGGAAACCTGCAAGATGCCCCCATAAAAATCGCTAATATCTTAAACGAAACTTTTATCAACTTGGGAAATTATGCAGGCGAACATATTGAATTTAATTCTCCACAGATAAATAGTATTCCAATTTTTAAATTCAGGTATATACTACTACTTATGAGATAATTAAAGCAATAACAAAACTCAAATCGAATAAATCAAGTGGCCCAGCAAAAGTAGATGCCTGGATTTTGAAAGAAATTGCGTCAATTATTAGTAAACCACTAAATTTTATTTTCAATGAGTGCATCAAAACAAACATTTTTCCTGATGTTCTAAAAAAAGCTCATGTAACAGCGGTTTTTAAAAAACATGATGAAAATATTGCCTCCAATTATAGACCAATCTCGGTAACTTCCCCACTTAGTAAAATATTTGAGAGACTTTTATCGGATCAAATTTACGATCACATGCAAAAATATAATCTAATGTCTGATGCACAATTTGGATTTCGAAAACATTTTTCTTCTACTGATGCTCTTATCCAAGCAACTGAACACTGGAGGAATTTCCTAGATAAAAAAAACTATGTCGCAATTGCTTGCTTAGATATTTCTAAAGCTTTTGACTCAATCAATCATAAAATATTATACGAAAAACTAAAACATATAGGTATGGATAATGATAGTGTTCGCTTTATAACAAATTATCTTACAAATAGAATTCAACGGGTAAAAGCCAATAAAGTTTATTCGAATTGACTTCCTATCAAAAATGGTATACCGCAGGGAACTATTCTAGGCCCACTACTATTTAATATTTATATAAATGATATGAAATATCATACCAAGACCAATCTCATACAATATGCAGATGATACCTGTGTATTTTATGCAGACAAATCTGATGATAAGGCAATAAATGAAATTGAGTTAACCTGTCGATCATTATGCAATTACTTTTCAATGCATAAATTACGAATTAATGCCGAAAAAACTGAATTTTGTTTACTTAAGCCTCATAATTTTGAAAAAAATCGTCCTAAAAAAATTTTAACAGTAAAAAATACCAAAATTCCCGAAGTTACTTCTTTTAAATATTTAGGGGTTACTTTTGACTCAAATTTATTATTTAATGAACATGTTAAATCATTACAAAAGAAAATTGCTATTGGTATAAAAACAATAGGCCACGTTCTAAGGCAACTACCAGAAAATGCAATTGTACAACTTCTCCATTCATTGGTAATTAGCCACTTTAATTATAGTAGTATTCTATTTTCAAACATACGCGAAGAACTAATTAAAAAGCTCGAAACTCAATATAAATGGGCCATTAATGTTTGTAAACGAAGATCTAGTGCTTTAAAAAAATATATTTATAAATCAATCCCAAGTCCTAAGCAGTTAATTCAAATAAAAACCGTCACTAAATTTTATAAAATTGTAAAATTGCTTCCACCCTATAAAGATCAACGAAAGAACAAAAAGATTTAGTGTAAACAAGTAGAAATCTAAAATAAAGCGAAATTCTTTTATAAATAGTGCAATAAGACAATGGAATGAATTTCCCCAAGAGATCAAATGTATTAAAAATGTAAAACACTTTCGCAAACGTGTTAAGGAATTAATTCTAAAGCAAAAGTTCATCTGTGGAAAAGCTTGGGTAGGCTACAAATTTTATAATACTGATTATACTACTACTACAAGACTATAATATCCGTAGCCTAAAATGACGCTTTTCTTGTATATATTTCATGTCTTTTTATTATTTTTGTACATTATTGACGCTATTTAGAGAATTTATCAGTTTCTGGAATTGTAAATAAAAGTCTCTAAATATAGAATATCTTATCTTATCTTATTATAGGAAGCCCTGGTTTATAATTAGTGTGAACATATCTATGAATACAAAAACTTATGCAAAATTGTAGTGTAACATTGATTTGCATTTATTATCCATCTATCTACTACTATTAATAAAAAACACTGATGTAATCAATATAACAATCAATATAAAATAAAAATAACACTATTTTTTATCAAAATTTACCGAAATTTTCCTTTTTTATTTAAAATTTTCCGAGAAAACGATTTTTGAATTTTGTTTGCTAAAGTTATTTAATAAAATATTAACAATTTTTCTGATAACAAGTTCAGAATAAGGCAAATCAACAAATAAATATCTAACTTGCAGTTCAAAAAATCCCTCAGAAAGCCTGCTACGAAAAAGCATAGCTTGATAGTTTTTAACACATTTCGTTAAAAAAAATGTAGCAGAATGTTATAAGTGAATGAATAAAGTTCGTCCGTTGGGAGTGATAACCCTCCATTATTCAAAAAAGAAAAATATTAATTTTCCGTACTGCAGCATCTGTTTGTAGCTAACATGTCCTTCCAAAAATGCGCAGTATAACCTGCAATATAAACTAAAGCACTCTTCTCTTCAATATAAATTGCAGATTCGCAGAATTCAAGGTTTATCTCTGATAGTAAGCAATTTTCATCGTCTGTTAAAGAAACCGTTCATCGTCTGTTAAATAAACCGAGCTAAGAGAACACGAATGTCTGTCATTCATATCTTAAGAATACCTGCGAGCATTAAGTGAAGTGCAGTGTAATCAATTTTGTGCGTATCCATTATATTACTTACAGATATGTAGAAATTGTCACCAGATGCCTGCCTGAAATGTACAAAAACTTCTTCTTTACTATGGCCTTGGATAAAAATTATAATAGACTAACTGATGAAAAAAATAAATCCTTTTAAAACTCTTTTTTAATCTATTATGAAATGATAAACTCCATTTGAACCTATCGCAATTTAATTGATTGACTTCCATCAATTCCTTTGGCTGTTGATATATCACTCTAAACAAATATTCTTTAATAATGATGGTATCGGGAAGAGATCTAATTGGGGGGGGGCAAGTTTTTGGTTTTAGTGCATATTTTAACATTTTCAAGGATCAATATATACATTGTCCTCAAGGTATTACAAGAACTAGACTTTATAGTTAAATAGTAGATTAAAGTCCCGTTACAAGATAAGTTTTCTCTTATGACTTTCCCGTATGTAAGGGAAAACTTATCGTGTAAACGCAAATAAGAGAATGCTTACTTCCTCCTAGAATGTTGGTGAGTTTTGCGGTTAAGAAAATATGTCATAAGGGAAAACTTATCGTGTAAACGCAAATTAGGAATCCCTTATGGGTTTTGTATTTTAAAAGAAATCTAATTGAATGAAAGCTATTTGAGCTTAAAATATACCAATGGCATAGCACGCTGTAACTAGTCATACAACAAAGTCATTATCAAGTGATATTACAGAATAATATTGGCGTAACATCTAGATGAAGCTACAGGGAAAACTTATCGTATAAACGGTACTTAAATATACATTAAATTAAATCTCTTCAATATTTATCCCTCAAGTTTTGCATTAATATATTTTTTCAAAAATTTCTCAATTGCACTTCTTTAGGTTGGTAACATAAATGAAAAGAAATATTTCTAAAGAAAAAAAATTTCAATTTAATTGCACTTTAACAATTTTTATAATTCCATAGTCTAGATATCCCATAATTGATGATGAATTGAAAACTTTTTGTGCGAAATATGTATATTTTTTAGTTTCGAATTAATACTAGGGAAATTTGTTATGTTAAAAATAATGAGAATAACCATTCTTATTTTTCAATTTTTTAAACAGCTAACTAAATGAATAGAAGGGGTAAATGCATAATCCTATTTACATCAATGCATTATTTAAAAGAATGAAAGATAATGTGTTTTCGGTCCAAAGGAATTCATTCAAGCATTGTGATATTAAGTTCTTACTGCACAATGCCTTTGATTAGTACTGCCGTATTAATTCAGTAGACCATGTTATAGCCTGTGTGCTTATTACAACAAACGAAGCTTGAGCAATAATGAGAGCATACCACAAAGTATTCAAAATGCATAATTAGTTGCTTTATGGTGCATGAGTGTTAACATTTAATAAAAGTATGACTATTTAAGAGTTCTAAAAGCATAAAAACACAACATCTTTTAGATAATCATACAAATTCACCTGGTAGCAATTGCCTACTATGTTGCCATAGGGCAAAATTATGCAAACCAGTGAACATCGTTTTTCTTTAAAAGAAAATATTTGTACATGCAAATGTCTATATATCTATCTATCATCTCACGTCTTTGTTCAGCAGGTTCTGCTGATTGCAAGGCTTTATATGTTGACTGAAATTGGCTATAGATTTTGCTTAATTTCAAATTATCTGATGGTCGGAAAGTCATGACCAGAGTAGAAGGTTTTTCTTTAAATAGGGTAATGTCGGGTCATTTAATAACGTTTATATTAATTACTGGTTACATGCATAAGTTTTAAGGTTACATTGAACAAATGAAAGGTATGCTACGTGTAACTGTTTTTCACATGGCAACTAATGCATAGCAAAGCATTTAGTCTTCCCACTACTGACTAGCTAGTTAAGTGTAAAAACACATCTATATTTATTTGTTTTGATGACATGTTGCCATTTTCAAACTAGTTTTATAAATGAACAGGCGTGTAAGATTATAAAGTTATGGCATCAGTACAAATGAGAAAAAATTAAAAAATCTCAAAAACCTTTCCGAATTACCCGAATTACAGTAATTCACAGATTAATGGTAATGCAGAAACGATCTTCAAGAAAATTTTGTGGGGCGATATTTGCAACAATACTTAGACTTTCATATGCCCGTACGAATCATTTATGGTGCATGGAGTCTGTGGGTATGTCTTTAGAGCAGAAAGCGGAGTCTACAATTGCTAAAAGTGTATACAATAGCAGGCTTTAGTACTTACGGGAAGCTAAGACATGTCATCCCAACCTCAGTGATCGAATATGACAGGCAACACAACAAGTTCTCAGGTTTCTGCCGCAAATAGGGCACTTGTAGGAGCTAATCTTGTTCCTAAGCATATGATTTAGAGACAATTGTCATGCTTAAGGGTTCCGGGTCATACTTGATCTTTACGATCCAGCTTAGCACCCTTAGAAGTTACAATGGGAGCCCCTACATTCCATATTGAGATATTTCATGAGGCAGTGCTAGCTGTTTGGAAGTTGATGCAGCCTCTCTTTGCCAACATTTCATTAAGTATTTTAAGGCGTCAGCATACCAGCTCAGAGTGACAATTTTCTTGCTAGTAACCTTGGTTGGCGCAACTATGTTTATTGGAATTCTTAATAATTAGGGTTTCAGAAATCTTAGTATTAAGTGCTTTCATTATGATCTAAAATTATTGATGTTCACTCAATGTTCGTGAGTATACATTTCAGAATTTAAGTGCCCTGATAGGTGTTCGTTAACCCGAGCTTGGAGATGTCCATGAACTTCTATAACACTAACTGGACTTGAACAAATGAATAAATAACAGCAACATTTGGCCTATTTCATTCAATCATTTATTAATTCCGCTCTTCTCTTTTTGAATTGAAGTTGAAGAGTAGAATTAATAAATCACTAAGTGAAATATATATATATATATATATATATATATATATATGTATCAATATTTTTAAAAATCACCGAAATGTACCAAGTCTAATCAATATTCTTATGAAGACTTCCTGTTCAGTTAAAATATTTGGTGCCACTTATTATTGTCATCATGCTCTCAATTCCTTGCACTAACTTTTCATCTATAAATTATTATTTCAAATTTTCTCAAAATTCTTGGTGATCTGTCTTCTAAATACCATGTGCCTATATTTTTTATATGTGAATAATATACTATTTACAAGCATTTGTACACTTAGAAGGCCATCTCAACATGGAGTTGACTAATTTAATGATTGGAAACCATATCCAGTGAAAGGTAATCTAGTGTGTAGCAATACGTCTGTCAACTAGAATAATGGTGAATTGCCTTGAAAAACGCATTCTCATTTCTATGGCAACTACACAATACAATGGAAAAGATATCAACAAGACTGTGAGCAAGGGTCATAAACCAAATATACTGATAAACATGCAGTGAACAGAAGATGTAACAGTCAGTGTTGCATGTATAATTTACTTGGAAATCAAAAATTGCTTTATCATGTAAGTCTATATTTCATATGCTGAAATGTTTAAGTATGGCGAATATTTTCACATTTTGTATTAGCCAAAAATGAACTAAATGCATGAAATTTTTTATGGATAGTAAACATTGGTGACAATGAATGTATTACAACAATTGCAGATGTTAATAATTAGAAACATATGGAATTTTTTACAATGAAAAATAGCAATGTATTTGAAAAATGAAAGACGCAATTGCCTTTATGATGTAAGTCTATATTTCATATGCCTGTAATGTTTAAGTATGGTTAATATTTTTCCGTTTTGTATATTGGATATTAGTGAAAAACGAATTAATTGCATGGAATTTTTAGAATGAAATAGCAATGCATTTGAAAAACGAGATGTAGCTCTTTGCATGTAATGTATAGACCCCCGAAAAACAAAATAAATTACAGCAATTATGGATGCTAATCATTAGAACGTGTGGAATTTTTTACAATGAAATAGCAATGTATTTATTTAATTTTGCCAAAAATATTTCTTGTCATCAATTGTATAACTTTATCCAAACCATAGAAATCAAAAATAAAAATTTCATCAAAAAATTCATTTGCTCAATTTAACTCTGTAAAAATATTTTGTCACTAGATGGCGTCCAATTGAATCAGTCCATTTACACATGGCAAATAGTCATAGGTGTTACGAGAACTTCAGGGTGTCCCAATGTAACCTCTTCTAGCCCATCTATACTACTGTCACGAAAATGGACCAGGCTAAGCATGCTTAATTAGATTTTAAAATTGTTTTCAATAAGTGACTTACTTTTAACAAATAATCTCTACCTATTTCTCTACAACAAAACCTTTGCATTTAACAAAGCTCAGATTTATGCACACTGAATACTATAAGACAAATTTCAAATATGAAATATAAATCATTCATTAAGAAATGTTGAGTCCTAATTTACTTCTATCTCAGTTATCTCCTCAGTAATGGAGGAGATTTAATTTTATAATCACGATTATTGAATTCGGGGCAATTAAGTATACAATAATCTGATCACATTCCTTATAAATTGTCAAACGTTTAGTGAATTTATTTGTGAGTATATCTATATATATTTCGTTTTCTTACATTTTTATGACAATATTTAAGGCATAAATCATTAGATTTATTAAAATTACACTCGGACGAGATATCTTTCCTAATCCTTTCCTACATGCACAGCTACGCACAATATCTACTGTTCTATTTGTAGTTTGTACTAAATTTATATGTGAAAGACTTAACAAGGTCGATTCCTGATCTATTAGACTCTAAGATTCTAATCAATAAAATATTTTTATTTATCAATGTTACTTAGAGCTCTATCTAACAGATGAGCAAACCTTGTCAACCACATTGCGGGAGAACACTCTAGCGATTTCTAAGGTTACCAAGTTGACAGCGGATACAAGCAAACAAAATTTTAAGATATATATGCAAAAATATATTGGCTGTTCTATTTTTCAACATTTTAATTAATCAAATTCTGAGCATTTAAGTTTGTTTGTTCTAACAGCAATCATGTCTTCAATGATATGTCTATTTCACAAATTAACACTTTAAAATGTCTGGCCCGTGGAATACGAGATAATGGGAAGGGAAAAGATAAGCAACTATGGAGGGTCAGCTACAAACGTCTGATGAATACATATAAGATAGAATAAAAATTTTAAACATAAATATAAAATATATAAAATTTTAACAACTTTTAAATCACCATAGACAATTTTAAATTTGTTGGCCCTATTTCACCCTAGGTGGGGGGTGAATATATGTTATACTTCTAATTTGAAAGAACATTAAGATTCAGACCCGATGATTTTTTTCTTTTCTTAATAATTTTTAACAAGTCAAATGTCTAAGAACATAAATCATACTTTCAACAATATTTTTCTAGTTGTGCACATTATTCTTGAATCATATATATATATATATAACAAACTGAATGAAATGCTGTATTTACCAATGTATAAGCCGCACCCCGAGTTTGGGAGATTCTTAGGATAAAAGTTTTTTGAGCAAAATAAAAATCCACAAACACTGAATCAATGAAACATATTTATTTACATTATTCAGGTATTTCTTACAACTTTGAAGTAAAATTTGAAGTACGATTCGTGTATTTAATAATTTAATAACAGTAACAAGTAAAGTACTGGCGTATCTTCAATAATTACTAAGAGTTCATTTTATTTCTAAAATAACAATACATTCTAATATTTTAATATTGTTTTATTTTTAATAAATTAATTGTTTGTCGTTTAAACAAGGATATTACTTTACTTCAATGTATATTACAGCAGGATCCCGTACTTTCGTTTACAATATATGTGCAAATTACTTATCTTCGCAAGCTGTTTTTCAAGTTATGCGTAGATAAGCCGCACCTCAACTTTGGGAGCATTTTTTTGTGGAAAAAGGGGCGTCTTATACACGGGTAAATACGGTAACAGTTCCATTTCAATATTAAACGATATTTTACAGGTGCTCCCTTAGTGATATAATCTAATATATTTTCAATAAAAAAGTAGATTTTGAATATTGAATAGTCTAAAAGTGTCTTTGTATATTGGAGAAAGCGACACTGTGTTGAAAATATCACCAGGGAACCTACAAATGGATCGGACACTGATGAGTATACATTTTTCGTAAATCAGGTATTTTAATTAAATACAATAATAAGAATTCTCATCTCCAATTGTATAGAAATGATTTTGAAATTAAACTTAAAATTTTTGAACGAATAATGTAAATTAGGCAAGCTAGACCATGAAGGTTTTCATTCCATAAGCGAATCAAAAATTTGAATAACGTTTATTAAACGACCTGACCATTTAAAAGCTTGATCAAATGATGAAACAGAATTGTTAGAACTGATCCTAAACAAATTTACATTGAAATGATATTCAAGTACATCATTAATAAAAAAATATTGTGTGAATGTTCGGATATGAAGTTAAACAAGTGAATTTACAAGGACCTAATACAGAAACAAACAAAAATCAACAAACTTCTGAAACCATTAAAACTATTCAAGGCACCCATGATAGTTGTGTAATTCAATTACCACGTAACAATAAGCCGAACTTTTTTTAAATAAGCCCTTTTGTGTAATTAATTTCAATTATTTATACAAATGTCACTTTGTCAGTCAGTAACCCTAGAAGGCCTAACAAAAAATTGACTCAGTGATCTGCCAAAAAATCCCTGATCATGTTTAGTACAATGAAATACTTGAATTACGCCAAATGCATCTATAAAGAGACATCCTAGGGATAATTATAAAGCGTTTCTAGAACTTGCCATTAACTTTCTAAGGTCATTTCCACGCAATTACAGTGCCATCTACTTGTTAAAGATTTTAATATTCTTTGCCCATTTTGCATTTTACTCAAAGTAAACACTCTATAAATTATTGATAGAATTTGGCTACTTTGTTATTCGTTACTACATTCGTGCAGGGTTCTCTAGTAGTATAGCATCAGATGCTCCTCGTATGTATCTTAATCTCTAAGACACTCATTATTAACGAAAATTAAGTAATTAAGAATGCTGGAACAAAAAAATTTACATCATTCTGAATTGACAGTTGGCTTTGCATTATTTGATGATAAAATGTCATATACTGAGAAAAGCACAATGGTTCATAGCATAAATAATATTGAAAGATTAGATGAACGCCAACAACAATTTTGCTGTATTAATCAAGATTTAACAAAAATGAGGCTATCGTATTTCCTTAGCTAAATATCATAGAAATTTAAAATTGTTAAGTTTAAATAACAATTTAAAAATAAAAAGTATCATTTATTTGATGTTTCAGAATGCCACTGCCATTATCAAAAATTTTCGCGATATGAAATTCCCTATATCTATATATGTATATGTCTATATCTATATCTATCTATTAAAATAACTGGTAGATTTACTTTACATTCATTTTTTGGTTAAACTTAACTCTCAATTCTATATAAATTTATTCAATAATGGTTAGTTGAAATTTATCAATTTCCTTGGATAAAACTTCATATATAAATTTCATATAAAAGTTCTTTAGGTGTACTGCTTGCGATTTTTTGAAATTTATTATCAGAGATCGTACAGCTACTGTTCTATTCTGTGATGGTTTAAGGTATTTGTTAATTAGTTCGTAAATATTTTTAAGAAACCATCAATTTAAAAAATCAATAAATGCCCATGTTTATATACGTAAGCATAATTTTATAATGGCAATTTGTGTCAAAACAATTGTGAGGTTAAATGATTACCCTTCTTTGAATCTAGGTCTTAAAATGACTAACCTAAGCCTCAGGGTTGCTGTTGCACAGAAACTTGTTAGCAAAGTTTGTGAGCCCCACACTTGTATTTCTGGGTTGATTCTGATGGGAGACATTGCCTTTCATGAGAAAAAGTGCTGGTCGCTTATCGCCCCAACACACTTAATGACATTATTAAGCGTGCTCTCAACTCTGCTCTCTTCATAGCATTTTCTACAAGCCGTTCAATAAACCTGTTGGTTTTTGATGCCGAATATCTGTATTTTAGGAAGTTTTACTTCAATAAAAAATTTAAATTTCACATACCTTTTAATATATATATTTTATATTTTTGTAAGTCATTGTAAGGTTAATTTTATAGGTATATAATTTCGTATTTTACTTAAAAAAATTGTAAATGTGGTGACTTTAAACATTTTATTTTGCAATGTTGATCTTGTAAAATTTTTCAAAATTTAAATGTGAACAAAAATATTATTGTGAGGATTATTGAGCTATCCACTACAGATCTTTGTTTAAACTTGGTCAAGATTTTTGCGTTACTCGTCGGGTTTGTGATTTAGCAAAAAAGCCAATTCAGTAATCAGTCGTTATTGCATAATTTATTGATCCTTCGATGATTCTTAAATCACTTTGTTGTATAATAGAGGTAAACCATCAGTTGTTACTTGTAAATATGTAGCAGAATATACACCCATCTTTTCTTATATCATTAATAGAAAATTCAAGGTCGTGTTTATTATCCATTTTGGCAAGACGTAAGTAAACTTCTCTTCCTGCTATCAAATTTCGTTCTAGTTTAGGTCTCGAAGGCCAACATTATTCCTGAATCAATACTCACATGTTACAAAATTCTTTCCAGATCTTAAATACTATATTTTTGCTTTGTATTTTGAAAATTTACTTTGGCAATCTTTCACCATTGTTTGATAAAATTTATAACTATTGAATCAAGCTAAAAAAAGCTAAATTTATGTTACAGGACAAACTTCTAAGCAAATTAACACCAGAATCCGCTTTTACCATATTTGTTAAAATAGGAGATTCTTTATTCAGATAAATGTTAACAATTCAATAACTGAACTTATCTGAATAGCGTCATTAAATTCACAAAAAACACTTATGCAATTCTCATAAATTACAGAGGAAATCTTGCAGGCTATGGATAAATTCCTATAGTACTATTTGTATTAAGATATTATAGATACTATAATGTTTTCTTAAATGACATGAACCATTCATTAATAAATAAAATTGATTCACAAATTAAATGGGCAGCAAATATTCATAAAGATAATTACTCGACTAGGAACGCCAAAAGTTCATATTCTAATCATGACGATGCTTCATATTTCATAAGATAATTTTGATTAATAGAATTTTGGGATATTTTAAATCAGCGTTCACCTTACAGTATACTACAATTTCAAGTATATGCACATTCAACTTATAATTTAAAGACTTCTAATAGAAAAGTAAAATTTAAAAAACATTTTCTTAAAAGTTAATTTTTAAACTCAACAATTGAACTATGGAATAACTTACCAATTGAAATAAAACGAATCAAAAGTCGCAGGATATTTAAAAGTCAAATGAATGACTACTTCCGTAAGCAACATATCCCTAAAATCGGTTCTACGTCATGGAAAGGATTTCAGTTTTTCAAAAAATATTAGTTAAAATAATTAGCAATGAACTGGGTAAACTGTAAATTCTGAATCCATGTTTTTGTTGTTTTTTATTGTTTTTGTTCTTCATGTTATTATTGACGCATTAATTGTAGTACTACCAGCTTTTGTTGAGGAGTTTAGTTATGGAATGTACTACACTTAGTAAGAAATGCTATTCTATTCTATTCTATTTTAATAACGAGTTATAGTAGTCTTATAAAATTTGTATCCTAGCCATGATTTTCCAGAAATATATTTTTGCTTAAGGAAGATTTTTAAATGCTTTTTAATTTCTTTAAGTAGCGAATTCCAGGTTCGAATGGCGACATTATTGAAGGATTTCTTTAAAACGTTTTTTATACTTAACATGTAAAAAGCTTTGATCTTGAATTCTGTTTATGAGTAAATCTCGGTATTTTTATCGTATTATAAGGTGGTAGGTTTCTGATTAGCTTTAGGACGGTCAGAAGGGTATTCAATATAATCAGTTTTTTTGGAAAAAGAATTTACCTAGAAATGTACTGTTTGGTTTTCGATGAGTTTTTCATTGTGATATTTAATCCCCATCTTAACTGAATATCAAGTTTTTTATAAAGCACTTCAATTAGGTCAGTAAATAAAATGTTTGCGTAATTAAGGTGACTCATGATGAAAGCATGGAAGAATTCAATTACCACACAAGTTGGTAACTGCCTAACTACTAGTGTCATACTTTTCATACCTATAGCTAATTTTCTAACTGTTAAGTTGATGTGAGAGTTTAATTTTAACTTTGAGTCAATAGTTACTACTAAGTATTTGAAAGTGTCCAAAGAAACATCGTAATTGCTTTTATGCGGTTGCAAAATACAAATTCTGTTTTAGCTTTATTAATATTCAACTTGTCCATACGAAAGTATTTTGACAATTTGTTACAATTCAATTCTATAGATTCCACTGCTAGATACATTGATGAGTTATCGTTTAAAATGCAAGTGTCATCGGCATATTGGATTAAATTGCAATTAGTTATAGAATGCATGTCTTTACCATAAATTCAAAAAGAAGAGGACCTAGAATTGTACCTTGAGGCATCCAATTGTTAACCGATAACCATTTCGAAAAATGTCATTTAATTTAACTTTGATTGAGGTAACTAGTTATCAATTGCGCACTATATCTAGAAAATCCCAAGTAAGATAGTTTTTCAATTAGAATGTTATTATTAATCGAATCAAAGGCTTTTAAAAGATTTAAGCAAGCTATCGCCACAAATTTATTAGAATCAAATGATGCTCTCCAAGTTTCAGTAGTATTTAATAACATTTTTGCTAATTTGATAATAAATTATTATTTAAATGTTCAGCTATTTGATTATGTAATAATCTTTCGAATATTTTGCTTATTGGTTAAGTAATTGGGATTGGCCAATAATTAGTGGCAATTGATGGATCGTTTTTTTAAATAGGAGTAATGTGAGCAAGTTTTAATTTATTCGGGAAGTAATTAAATTTTATGCATTCATTAAAGATAAAATTTAATGGATTTGCAATGATGCCTGCAGTAATTTTAAGGGCCCATGACGCTTTGTTGGTTTTAAGCTTAGTGATTGACTTAATAATTTCATAACTAGTTGAGAAGCGTGAAGAAAATTCGGGTGTAACAATTTTGTGTGAAACGTTTTCGTAGTTAACGAGGGGGCCATTGCATTTTCCTAGATTAACAAAAGTCTTATTTTAATAATAATAATAACAAACTTTAATTAAGCTTACAATACAGTAAACTACACTACAAACTACAAAACTAAAAAATAAAAATAATAACATGAAATATCGAACTGGGAATATGTTTTGATGAGAATAATTTCAGTGGAGCGTTTTTTTAATTTTAAAGTAGCTTATTAAGTTCTTTTGCTACTGAATTGTTTTAGTAGATGTTTTTGAGAGTATTCAATGTGTTGATGCAACGCTTTGTCTTTTGCTTTAATGATGTTAAAAATATTAAAATTTTTAGTAATAAGTTTATATGTAAACGCTTTCTTGTATATGTTGTTAAGCTTAGATAAAGATGTTTCTGCTTCACCTACATATACTTGTATTTAGTAAATTATAATAGAATTAACTAGGGAATTAAATAAAATTTCAGTTTCATCTTGATTTAAAATTTTTTTACTTTTAATATTATATAGAAATTTCTAATTGATCTTTTATAAACTTGAGCAATATGTTTTTAAATGAAATCTTGTTATTTATGGTAAATCCAAGATATTTCATTGTTGTTGCTGAGGAATAGCAATCAATTTTAGATATATTATCAACAAATTTTCTCCTCAATGATCTTATTATTAATTGAATGTGTAAAGTCTAAATTTTCAAGAGTTGGAAGACAAATCAGTGCATCATCAGCATACTTAATAGAACAATTTGTAATATTTAAAGAGTCACATTTAAAGAATCAATAGATATATTGAACAGAAATGGGTCACAAACGGAGCTTTGCGAAACACCTTTGTTGATCTTTTCCACATTTATTTAATTCATTAGATATTTCTAAATTGTCAGAAAGATTGTTTCCTTTCTGACTTTTATCACATCAATTGAGTTTGAATTTGGTCACTTATAATTTGTGATTTCTTGTATTAGCTTCCATTTTGAACGTTCACTTGGAAAGCGCGTATATTGATTATTAATGAATTCGTTGAATGCCTTACGAGATTCAATCTTCGATGCATTTCTAGCCTTTTCATATGGGGCAAAATTCTTGCTGGTTCGGAAAATCATAAAATATTTATACGCTTTGTTCTTTACGTGAATCAATGCTTTGCAAGTTTCAGTTATCCTAGGTTTATTCGAAAAAGTATTGTTTGCTTTGGAGTATGTACTGGATTTAACCATTATTTTCATTTCATTGCAAAATCTGTTAATATAAATTTCAAAAATTTTTAAAAAGTTTTCCAGCATTTCATTTAAAATTGATGCAGAATATACAGGAAATCAATTTTCTGATGAGGAATAATTTAAAATTATTAATATTTTCAATACCTTTTTCACGACTTTTAATAAATTTCATGATATTTTTGGGGGCTGAATGAGACCTTTGAAATTTGATAGATGTAAAACAATGGTCAGAGAATGGGCATTCAGAAGTAGTATACTCAACAGATTGTTGTTCTCAGCTAGTATAAGGTAGTCAATTAGTGTTCTACTCTATGATGTCATTCTAATAGGTAATGTTTTATTAGTCAATACTAAATTAAGTGTGTTCAGAAACAGATCCATTTTACATTGGTCATTAGCATTAAAATAATTTAGGTTCCAATCCCCGAAAAGTACTAAGTATTTATTTTCAGAACAAGCAAGTGAGTTATAATTAAAAAACAACTCAACCAGATAGCGCAAAAAAATCTACATCACTGGTAAACCACTTGAAAACAATTTTAAGAAGCAGCCCTTTTGATTCACCAAACAGCCTAATATTTCCATACTTGAGCACCAAATGCATTCTGCAGTTAATTTTACACTACCAAAATAACAGCAATGCACTTCAGACTGTTAACTAGGAACTTGCGCATTTAAACAATAGCCCAGCCATAAGAATTTTATGCGCCCCGTATAAATCTATGTCCACCTGCATAATTGTTCAGCATAGCCAATACATTTATAAAATTGTTCTTAAACCACTTAATAAAAGAAATCAATTGGAGGACCACAATATTTCAAATTTATCCTATCACATTGCTCGTTATAATTACTTCTGCAACAAAAATTATAACATTTGTACAGAAGCTTAAATAAAGTCAAACAAGAAAAAGAAATTCTAGTGAACAATAAATTTAAAAAATGCGCCGAGTCGCGTTTCATCAAGGTCGTCCAAAACCCAGACATTTTACAATTTGTGTTGGTTTCTAAAAAAATCACTAAATTCTTGATCTAGAATTGTCTCATCTTTAATTCAAGCCTGGCGCAACGCTTCGGACTTTGCGCACAGAGCGCTGAACAAATAAAATAAATGAATCCAGCTGCTATTGCAAACATCGGATTTTCCGATAAAATAGCAAATATTTTCATGTACTTCAAATCCGAAACTAGATGCAACAAATTAAAACTGCATTTTCACATACTTGATATAAAATTACTACACAAATGCATTGGCGTCAAACTAGATTGTTCTACCTAACAATCACTATTGTCGTTAAGAAACAAGTTGAAAATGATGATCTATCATGTAGATTGGGTCCTTTAAAAAGTAGAACACTAAATAGAAATCATTTTTTTGAAACGATTTAATAAATTTAATTAAAATTCAATTGTTCCCGCCAAATTTGAATCGTGCCGCTTCTGGACTGAATTCAAAAGATCCGGGGACAGAATGCTGCTGGAATTGATAACCACCAGCCTTCTCTATTTTTCGAGCTTCAGCAGCAGCCTTTCTTTTGTCAGCTGTTAACAGAATTTCATCTATTTGCATTTTCTGTTCATCAGTGAGGTTACGCGTGAGGGTGGTAAACATCTCATGATCATTTTGCTGGATAACTAAAATATATAAATAGTAATAGATTCCAAATGTGTAATTCGATAAATTCAATAATGAACGCATTTTATTGTTAAAATGAAGGAATTTTATGACAATATATATATATCAAACAGCTACCAACCGATAATAATACTGAATTAGCTATTATTAGATCAAAATGTTTTTGATAATGCCGGACAACTGAGAAAAGTTTCCAGTTAGACAATTGAAAGAAATGTTAAAAGAAAGGACACTATTCCATGGTGTGTCGATCGAGAACAACTACATCAGCGCAGATCCAACCTCGCTCATCAACCATACAGTATTGTAGACGTTTAATAGAAAACATGCTAGTGCGTTGCCAGATAGTATCTCTACCGAAAGTTTTGTTAGCAAAAATTTAGTAATAAATTCTGTTTGAAGGTTAATATATCAACACAATCACATGTGGCTACAATCTTGTGCTCTTGTTTTGCGAATGTAATTCTTAATACTCCCGGACCAATCACATACTATATACTTGGCGAAAATTTGATGAAGTTACACAAATGCATTACATTCAAATATGGAGAACCCGGTAAAGAATTTTTGCCCTCTTCTCTAAGAAGACTAAACAATATTCTGTGCTTTTCAGTCATTTGACTCCTACCTGTCGCCCAACAGCAATGAAATCACGCAAGTTTTGTTCATATGACCAAAGCTTTATCATTAGAGAAATGCAGAAATTTCTTAATGACGGCATAATTGAATATAGTTTGTCACTAAGGTACTTTGAACGAAAAACGAAAACCATGAAAGTCGACTCAACATTGATTAATCACACTAACAAATTAACTATTTCGATGAATACCCACTATAAAGTGTAGGAGGTATTAGCAAATTCTAAAGGTTTAGAGTTCTTGACACTATTGACTTAAAGAGTGCTTATTAACCAAATTGAAATCTCTCCAGATGACCGGATTTATACAGCTTTTGAGACTTGTAGCAAGCAGAACCAATTTCGTCGATTGCCATTTGGTTAAAGAATGCCGTTCCGTTATTCCAGCGCGCAATGGAGAAAGTTATATGTGATAAACAGTTTTCAGGAAAGAATGAAATTGTTTATGTCAAAAGACGCAAAAACTTTTTCAAGTTATACATGTTCAACTTACATTCAATGACAAAAAGAGCATTTACAAAATCCGTTTACTGGACGCTTATGACATTGAATATTGAATGGTGATATTAAACCAGATCCGGATGGCATCAAAGCACTTATTGAGATAGGATTTTTTAAGCAGAGTTATCAACTGATTTAAATACTACCCTAGATAGATTCCAAGATATTCAACCAAAACCGGTCCTCTATTGCAAGTGTCAATTATCTGTTTCTAACAGTGGAGACAAAGACTTCTGAATTTGCCTTATATGCGACACTGAATGAATGCAGAAGACCAGTTGCTTTCAATGTACAAACTTTACATTCCGATTCGCTGGTTCCGGCTCCATACCTTTATTTCTGGTCCCATACTAAGAGTAATTTAGGGTTCTGAGGAACTGTCACGGGATTTATTAGGACAAAAAACTCAATGGGACTGGGACCATGGATTTCAGAATATTACTCAATGTTTGCTAATCTTCGCCAAAATAGAAGTTAGATCTTTGGACCAGAAAACGTAATGGGACTAGAATTCAAAGGCACTGGGACCGAATCCAATGGGACTAAGAAAACCCTGGTCCCGTAGAATTCTAGAGTAAATGTGTTAAGATTTTGCATAAATTAATCAAGTTAAATATGGCCAGAAATATTACTAATATTTAGCTTAGCAAATATTGAAAGTGTGATATAGTTTAGGTGCCTTCCAACATTTTTGATCCTGGTCCCATCGCACTCAAATTTATTTTGGATGTCCGAAATTAATATTCATTCGAATCGACACAAAGCGCAAAATCCATTATAAATATAGAAAAACTAATAAAAATACTGTCCATTTTAGTTTATCTTAAATACTTTCTAAACTATTTTTCAAAAAATTTACGTGTAATTATATGCTTAAATATAGCATATTCATCGATGTCCGAGTCCTCGTCGTCCATCGAGGTGCCAAACATTTCTAAATTTGTCTCTTCAGCGTCATCATCGTCATCATCATCGTCGTTTGTATCAAATGCATTCACAATGTCTCCATTCTAAATACCAACAACAGAGGTCAGTAATGAATGTGAACTAATAACAAAAAGATTTACAACAATTTATCCTAAAGCGAGCCATGACCATATAAACTGTGCATGTATGCATCAAGTCTGAATATATTAGTGGAGCTGAAGTGCACTGGTGGTCAATGATTTCCAGGTGTAGTGCGGGGAAATTACCTCATATTACATGCATTGAATCGGATTGTATATTTCACAAATTATTCACAGATCAAAACAAATTTGTCACTTATACCCCTTATTCACATAAGAAATGTATGTATGTTGACATAGCCACTTTAAGATTTTTCGAAATTCCAAATTTTTCATATTGTCAATGTACGTGGATGTTATCCAACATGAGCATTCACTACTAACTTCTTATTTTGTGGACAATTCATAATCTTACTCAAAAAAATAATACCCAGACTCGCATTGTTTCCACAGAATAAAATAAAACGAAAACAAATCAAATCTCAATAAAACCTTTGCATATCGCGATAGAACCACAAAAAACAGTATTTCTAAACATTTGAATGATACCGGTTCATTTAGAGCTTTAAGATAATCTTCTTCGTCATCATGTTGAGTATCACTTTCATCGTCTGCTTCAATAGATTCATCGCTACTACCACTGTCCTCATCATCACTGCTATTACCATGCATTGTTGACGCCTTAACTAAACATCTTCTAATTAGACAATAAATATAAATGTGAAACAAAAGGCTACTTGAAGTTCAGAAAACCTGAAGAAACTGCAACCAAAATTTTGTAAGCTAGTTTTGTAATAACTTATTTCATAAACTTTATATCTTGAAGAAATAATAGTACATTATAATAATTTAAATAGATACGTGAAAGATACATGGAATATTTGCATTCCTATACGGCATTAGATATATTAAAAACACTGAAACACTTAGCAATGTTATTTGATGGTATTCTAACAAGAATATGAACATCATATTTCTGTATTTTAAATGATAATTATGGTTGCTCTATAAAGGACGAAAACCACAAAACATACAAGACGGTAAATAAACAGGATTTTAGTGAGTTGATTAAGCAAAAACCTTACTGAAATGACAATTATACATGTAATTTTCACTTAAATTAAGCAATTTATGTATTAAGACGTCTATAAGCTTATTTCTAAAAGTATAAAATCTACTTTTGTACAAAATTCATTTACAATTATATCAATTAAAAACCTCTAAACCACACCGTGAAATACCTATTTCTCAACTCAAAACCCTCCTGCTTAATTCAATTGATGAATATTTTACAACACTCAAGTTTATGATGCAAAGTTATCTGCAAGGACACAGATCAGAGTTCCTAGAGTTATAACTGGATGCTTCTTTTCAAACCACTGTTCTACAGTCTTAAAGATAACGACAGGTAAAGACCGCAGGCACCAAGAACGATCTTATTATGGAGTAGATATGTTTGTTGAATGTTTATATAAATTGAAAAAGGGAAATATCTATTTGAGAAGAGTCAACATTTTCAATAGGGGAAAGTTACTAGTATTTCATTAACAATTTCTCAAAAAGTCACTAAGTTATTATTTAAAATAAAAATGATTCGCTTTAAGCCTATATGAAAATCTTAAAAAATATTTTTAAGCATTAGAAATCTAAACAATTTCATTTAGTTACTTTATAACACTGCCCACCTCCACAAAATTTAAAAATCATTATAATTGTATTTGTAAAGACTTGACCTTAAAATACGATAGGTTCACAAATAAAGATATCAACTCGAACTATTTGAGAAATGGGAAAAGTCTAATTTTAGCATAGCTAATTACACGAGCATTGTAATTAGAGTCAATAACTTTCCTCTAATTAGTTGAGCTAAGAATCTAAGATATTTGCATAATCGTGCTGGTAATAGCTATTTTCAAAAACCAATCTATTAGAAGTGAGAGTGTAAGTGTATTAGAACCCACGATTAGACTTAAACTACTTAACGCTTCAACAACGGAAGTCAAAAATTAGTATTGCCTCAAAGTGGTTAGAATTTAGATGTCGTCATTTTCTACACATTTGAGAACTTCGATTATTACAACGCTTGCATTTATAAGTTGGGTTTAAATTTATGGAAACATCATGAAGAAAATCACAATGAATACACATCCCTTTTAAAAATATAAGCCTCATATATGGGAAATTCATTTTAAATTATGCATTAATTATGTTTATGCCTTCAGTAATGTACATCCTGTGGGAATTCGATCAAAGCTGGGACATTGACACATTGCAATTTATTTAAAATAAAAAACGTTTCAACCCCACATACTAGAAGTTTATGTCTAAGAATCTAATAACCAATTTCAAAAAAGGCTTTAAAAATCGTCAATTGAATGAAAATGCTGAAATGCGAAAACTCCTGGTAAATAAAAAAATGATTGACAATATCGCAGCTAGCGTAGCTTAAATATGGCTGAGCTGTAAATATAGGGCTCCGCAAAAAAAACTTCGCATTTGTATTGATTTATTATATCAGTTGACAAAAAGCACAGCATACTTTGTCCCTCGCAATTATTTAAGTCATAGATACCTACATATGAGCAGAGTTTAAATCTGAAGTTCACAGACAGATATTTGAATTTAAATTCAACGTAAACCATTCTGTTCTATTATCAATCAAATTATTCTGTCTTTGCATCGATCTCATGACTGCAGCAGATTTCAAGCAAGATCGACCATATTTTTTATTGACACCTTGCAAGCAAATGGGTTTTCATGTGCACAAATACGTGCGTTATTGGTTCAGCGTTAGGGCGAGGATAATGTCATAAGCATTCGTCGGATACAGCAAGTTGCCTACGAATTTTCCGAAGGAGAAAGAGTATCACATAAGAGAAAATCAGGGTCTGGAAGACGCCGCACGAGCATTTCTCCTGAAAATGTTGAACTGATTCGCGAGTTAATTGAAGAAAACAATCGCTTATCATGCAGTGATTTGAGCCGATTAACTGGAATTGATTGTGATGCTGTGAACCGAATTTTGATGAGAGATCTGCAAAAGAAGAATAAAGAAACAAGAGTTGAATGCTGTCAAACAATGTTAGAAAGATATTCAAGAAGAAGATCAAGAGAAAATATGATTAATATTGACGAAAAGTAGGTTTACTTCAGGGACATTCGAGAACAACCGAACTTGGGTTCCTAGTACAGGAGATAGACATGCGAGAAGGATAATTTCAGATCGTAAAGTATTGGTAATACTGGAATCAAATTACTCCACATCTATGAATTACCTTGAGGTATTGACAACTGAATTTGAAAACGTGCTATCTCGATGGGAGATGGTTGTTCAACACGGCAACGCACGACTTCAGCTTGCTCGAAGTGTTACTTACTGGTTTGAAGCCCAACATATATCTTTGCTGAAGCAGCCTCACCGGACACAAATTTGATGGACAGGTTCATATTTAAAAGCTATGAAGTGTTCAGAAGGGGACATAACTTTGAGAATTCAAATAAAGTTCACGAACATGTTTCTGAATATATGGATGCCATGACGACCAACAAGCTTCTCAAAGAACTTGAAAACTTGTGTCTTCATTTGTAAAGAGTCATTGCTGCTAATGGAAATTACGTTCAATAGTCACTATATCATTGTGTTTTGTAGTTACTAACATTTTTTGTCATTAATTACAATATCATTGATGTTCATATAAAAAACGAAGTTTTTTTTGCGGAGCCCTATATATATATATATATATCAAAAAAATAAAATTGATAAAGAAATATAACAATCATATAAAAATTATCAATTAATGGCAAAGGAATGGCATGTTACGAATATATTGGTGTCAAAGAACGCCTACATTAGAATTGAATTCCTATATTTTGCCTTATCCCAAAGCACAGAAAGCAGGCTAGAAATTGAATTGAATTCAAAAAGAAGGTGTCAAACACTACAATTCTTCCTTGCTTCTTTATGCACAACTAATCAATCTTCACGCGTCTAAGACTTCACAGTTGAATTTGTAATACGCCTATTATCACATTACTATATAGTAGACACTTCCATAATTTAAAACGGTATTTATTTCTTCGAAAATCAACATATTTTGTTTCAAATGTTCAATGGTAAAATTAACCAGAGAACCTATTTTTGCTTTTACAGAGACGTGAGAGTTATAATAAATAGCGTTATCGAATGCCAATGGTGAGAAACAAAAGTTCGTTTTCATTTATCTATAAAGTTTGTATTCTAAATTTAGTAGGACCTCCAAGGGCATACCAATGATTAGCTTAGGCACGTGCTGATAATACTGTTGGTTTGGACATTAAACACTTTCAGGAAATAATGAGCAGATTGAATTACTTAGGAATCGTGAGCCAATTTTACAAGCTTCATTTAAAATTGGAAATATTTCAAAATTATTAATGAATCGCTTGTGTAAGAATAGCTAAATAATACTATATTATATTAGCTGATATCAGCCCAAGGCGAAGAATTTGCAATGCACTCCACACTGAAGACCGTTATTTTAAAGTCATAGATTGACATGCTCCAATTATCACATTCAAAAGGAGCATCGCCAAAGTGCTCATAAAAAAACAGCAAAACAAACCAAATGGGTTTTAACACTGAGTTTTTGTTAAAAAAGAATCTTAAATCTCAAACTAAATATCAAATTATACTTGAAATTTTCGATGAAAATTTAGGAAACGATCACAACATACATTGGAATTGCGGGCCAATTTTCATACCAAGGAATAGCAAGAGGCCTCAAATCGAGAAACTTCGTTTCAAAATGGCTCTTTTTCATTTCGAACGTTTTGTGCTGCTTCCTTGTATTGACAATGATTTATTATGATATTATATCATGTTAAAGGTCATTAACCTAAAAACAGAAATCCTAATCTATCAGTACCCAATACCAAATGTCTAGAACTAGTATTTAACATAAAAACGATGTAAGATAATCCAAAATTGTTATCGTCAATATTGGCAGAGAATTTAGGTGTTGATTCTCTAATGTAGCACTATTTCATTTGAAAGTAGTCAGTAATTCCGAAGAGCATAGTCCTCATAAAACACTTAATATGTTCTTCAATACTTTTCTAGATCAAATTTTAAATTTAAAAACGAAATTGATAACTTCAATATAAGAGTATTGAGAAATTTTTGTAAAGAAGTTCGTATTTATGGGCAATATATTTTCCCTAAACCACATAATTTTTTCCCCTAAACACATCGTTTTTCCTCAGCCCAAATATGCTTTTCTATAATGAACACATTATAATACAGCATAATAGTGATTTTTAAAAAGATATAAACCCCTATAGAAAAAAAATAATTAACCAATTCAATTAAAATCTTCGAATTCCACAGCATTCACACAATTTCTCAAAATATGGCAATAATATCCGCATAAATCGGATTCAGTCATCTTATTACCAGAATCCAATATCAGATTCTCAAAACTCCCAGTAAAACCATCAAGCTACTTTCTCCTGACCAAGCCTTGACGTCTGAGAACACGAATTCTATAGAATTCAGCATATACGAATAAGGCGAAAGAAATTGGATAATTAAATCATTTTCACCAAAACAAAATAGTTAATTACACTGTGCAACAAATTTTCAATTTGAAAAATTTCAAAGCGAAAGAGGAAAGATTATAATTATGCTCGGAATTTTTTGAATAAGGATAGTCTTGGCAAGAAATTAATGTTAATGAGTTGACTGAAACCGATTTATGCAGATATTATTGCCATATTCTGAGAAAATGTGTGAAAGCTGAGGAATTCAAAGATTTTAATTGAATTGGCTATTTTTTTCTATAGGGGTTTATATACTTTTAAAAATCACTATTATGCTGTATTATAATATGTTCATAATAGAAAAAGCATATTTGGTTTGGGGGAAAAGTATTTCAGAAAAAAAGAAAAAAAGAAAAAATATGTGAAAATGGGAAAAAATTCGAGCTAAAGGTGAAAGAACGAGTAGAAATACTAGATAAAAATGTAGTCATTACATAAAAACAGTAGTACTAATCGATCAGTACTTAACACGCTTCTTGAAATAATTTTAATATAAAAACGGCTTAAGAATATCCGAGGATTTTTAATAAAGCCACTGCATCATTTTAAAGTGGTCCACCACTTATAAACCATAGTAGACTTCCTCAGTCAATGCTTGCTATTTGTAATTGTTTTCAATTAATTTTGTATTTTTTGAAAAAGTCCTTTCATAAATTTTTTGACAGATGGCCATCATTAACATCAAATCTGAACAAAGTAACCTTTATTAAAATTTAAGTTGAGTCAAAAAGCTGCAAATGGCTCTGTATTAAAGTCATTGCTATTATTATCCCACGCAAAAGACATGGATTTAATGAAGCAAAAAATACATATTTGCAATTTGGAATTTAACAATAGAGGATGCAGCATTTAATTGAAGTTTCCTTCTGGAGACATTCCAACATTACTGGAATATACCAAGTTAATTATTCCAAATATATTACAAATGAAGTAAAAGCTCTACTGTAAACATATAGTTAATTGTCTCAATTAATCGGTTTATTCTAATTTATCGATTCTTATTAATCCTATGATAGCATGTTATATAATGTTTTATGAAAGACGGAGCCACTCACATCAAGTATATCAAGACAAATAATGAACCATTTCGAAAAGTGTCTTGACTAAACATCCCAAACTCAGATTTAAATGGTTAGTACGTTTTGATATGAGGTTTCTCAAATTTCAAATGCATCTTCCCTTAACTATACACAATGAATCAACGGCGCTTTAAGAAATTTCCAGTGAAATATTGCATGCAAGTTATGAACGACTTTGCAATAAAATGGCAAATTTGCTTGAATAATGATGGAAAACATGTTGAACATGAATAGTGCCAAAAAACCAATATCGATAATATACATGTACATTAATATTAACTGGGTGAGTGACTGAAAAATAAACAAAATATAAGCTTTCTCAATGCATATTATTTGATAAGGTAAACCTTCATAGGCTCTGTGAAGTCCACTGAACAGCAGTAGAAGTGAAGGAAGAATTTGTTCAGAGCACCCTTGGATTAGTTCTCTCCGCATTATGGCCTGCTCTAATAGTGTGCATAAACCAATTACACAAACTCTACGATCATGAAGCCTAAAAGGAATAAATAAAAACAATAATAAAAGGACACATTTGATAGAAAAATCTGAGTATAGAGCAACATACGTGTTATTCATTCAATAAAAGAGCCTTCTCTAAGTAAAGCAAATAAATCACAAATTTGGTATGCTAACTTTAAAACAAACAACCAAACAAGCAAATGATGAAATAGGTGAATTTTAGAGGATATACTAAACTATTCATACACTTGGAAAAGTTATAATTTCACAATGACATAGGAATTCAATAAGAGAAACTATATCTATTAATTAAATAAATTGAAATTTTAATTATTGAAATTTTCGCAACAAATTACAATACAAATTATTTATAAATATATGTTTGAATACTGATGTCAACGAATTATGGGTTTCATACAGCCTTTAATTATTTAGAAATTGTTAAAAGTTTCACATTTCCAAATTAGTAAAATTAAAACTTACATTGATAAAGGGATTAATTTTATTTCAAAAAGATGGGTGCATTATCAGTACAGTAGAGATAATTCATAATCAAAATTATTTTAAAGTAAATATCCAGGAAAAAAATCTACAGCTCCAATTTCATCTTTCATATTATACTTATAAACATTAGATATAATTAAAATAGAATAATCAATGAAAAAATGAAAAAAGCATACAGAAAAACATTAAATTAGACATAAAAAATACCCTATGAAGCATTTGATGTCTTTGAACCACTGGTTGAAGAAATGCTCTGCAACAGAACCCCCGCTTGGCAACTTAGTTTGTGATAAAAATTCGAGCATGAAGCTTGGCATTTTGATAAACGCTGAAACAATCTAAATTAAAAATGTAGTGTAACTAGCTAAAGTATACAGGAGCAAAGAGCGCCTTTCTGATTCAAACATTGCGCAACTGCATGACTTCAACGATGTAGAAATCCACATCTATGTCTTTGAAAAATTACAATTATATACCAGTATTATAAATTTACAGCTGAAATTACGTGACAAATGAGGCAAACCATAGTTTCAAACTTTGAGTTTGAATCTCAAGCGCCATTAGCCCTGCGTGATGCTAGTGCAGATTTTCAAGTTGAATAGCTATAACTACTGAAAATATCAAGTTTGAAGGCCTCCTCGTCGCAATTGCTCGCTGGTTGCACTCGTGTCACCGTTCTTGCTATATCGTCAGAGATCTGATGATCTCCAAACGAACTGTTGGGTCATTTCATTTAAATTCAACAAATGGCCTGTGGGACTCAATTTTAATTCCTCTGATTTCTTCATAATATAATCCAAACTATTTAAATAGACTAAATTTACAATTTTAAAGTTCTAACTACTATGGCTTAAAAATTATATCAATTTATAGATAATGAGATTGACTCCCTGATTTTACATGAATGTTGAAAATTGCAAAGATAAGCATTTTTGATAGTCTACATCTTTTTTCTAACTGCTGGCAAGTGTCCATAGTTTTACAAAGTTATTATATGTATAAGTGTCTTATAAAATCATTAGAATTCAATAGCTTGATGTCTGTTAGAAAAAAACTACTACCTCATGAAATTTGCTGAATTTCGATAAAATTGAAAAAATTAGCTATAGCTAAATTTCATATGAAATAATATTTTTCTAACTCTCTACAAGTTAAAACTTATTATTTTTTTCTTTAGATATACTTCAATAGTATGCATTGTCAAAATAGTAATGAGTTGTTGCAAGTTAAAAAATTACAACAGCTAAGAATTTTCTTTCTAACGAGCCAAAATACACACATTTTAGCTGTTTTCATGAAGCCTGTAATTTTTTCTAACTCATGATTTGCCTTTGTGATTCACGAAAATAATTATGTGATATCCATCTGCCTGTCTTAAAGAAAAAATAACTTGTTGGTTTCAGTGATAAAATGACAGCAAATTCAAATTTGCAATTTTTACTAAATTTTGCTATGGTGTTACATATATTATTATTGTAGCTAATACTGAATATAATGTTCAAGACATTGTTTTACAATAAAAGCATAATAATTTTGTTATATATAATATGAGCTTTCGATGTAGGAATGAATGCTTTTTATATCAAAACCCATTCCTCCTTTCTTAGTTGTCTCGGTATTCAATTATACATACCCTAACTATTAAGTAAAATTTAATGATATATTTCATTTTCAGATACTAATGAATACCTTTTCTATTGGTATCCACCTTGGTATAGAATGCAATAAAGATTGCTATTCTGATTGCTCAGATATTACTGAAATAGCTGATGAAGACAAATATTTGATTTCCCTAAGGGCAGGTTTAAAAATTGAGGTTTTAAATTTTACTTGTAATCACCACAGCTTACAAATTGGTAAATATTATTCCGCATATTATAAATCATGATGTGATCTTCTAACTATTCATTCCAAAACAGAAAAAGGGAACCTAATTACTATCACTCTGGAAAACAACCAATTAAACTTTTCATAAATCCCAGGAGAAAAATATGTTTTGGATGTTCAAGAAATATGAAAGGAAATGAAGAAGTTGTGGAATCTGAAGATAATTCAAATGATTCAGATTACATGCCACGTGAAATGTCCATCATCCAAGCTGAGTCTATTAATCCATGTCTAATGAAATTTGGTATATCCCCTGTAGAGATCTAGAATGAGTATGTTACAAGATGAAACCAAACTAAAAAAGAAAGTAAAAAAACTTAATGAATCTTTGAATGAAGCTGAAGAAGATCAAGATAACAGTGCTGCAAATTGTTCGTGTTTGGATTATCTTGTTCAGCAATTAAAAGAGAAATTTAAAATTGAAAAGAACATCATACAAAAGATAAGACTTTTAACTTTAGTACCTATGCACTGGACAATACAACAATAGATGAATTTGAAACGACTCAGTATATGGTGAGACAAGCAGCAAGGATATTAACAGATTCTAAAGGAATACTTGGTGAAAGAACTACAGATTTAAATAACCCAAAAAAATATCTTCAGAAATCATCAAACAAATTATAGACTTTTATGAAGATGACAACAATAGTCGGCTAATGCCAGGGGCGAAAGATTTTATCAGTGTAAAAACTACTAATGGTAGAAAGCACATCCAAAAAGATTCATTTTATGCAATCTATCAGAACTGCATCAAAATTGGTTAGATGAATCTAAAACAAATGCAAAAGTAGGGTTTACTTCATTTGCAATTTAAGACCACAACATTTTATTTTTGCAGGAAAATCTGGTGCTCCCACAGTTTGTGTATGCATTCACCACCAGAACCCAAAACTGATGCTGAAAAGCTTAAACCCAAAATTAAAAACAAAAGATCTTATGTCTTTGGCTGTCTGTTCTTTAGACAAAGAAACAGGTATGTTACATGAATGTATTAACTTTCCTGAAAAAATAAAATTGAAGAAAAATTGGAATATTAAATGGATGACATAGGAAGTGACATTACATATAAGCAATGGTTAATGACTGACCGATGTTCCTTGGTGACAATAACTAAAAGTGCGCATGAATACCTTGAAGATCTTGTAAATAATATATATGAGCTCACAAAGCACCATTACAGCACCCACATAAAGTCAGAATTCTTAAGCAAACTCAAGGCCAATTTATTGCCTAGTGAGAGCATACTTAAGATGGAATTTACAGAAGATTTTTCTTTTGTTATTCAGGAACAAGTTCAGCCATCATATTTCTCTAAGCAACTCTCCACCCATTGGTGTTGTATATGAAATCTGCAAATCCTTCAGATGAAAATCCCATTCTCAAACACAAATGCTATTGTGTAATATCAGACAATCTGAATCACAATACTCAAGCTGTCTATAGCTACATTTGCAAGATAATCCCCATTCTAAAAAAAGAGTTCCCTTATGTTCTCAAAATAAATTATTTTACTGATAGTACTGCCAGCCAATATAAGAATAAGTTAAAAAAAATAGTTTTCACACTTTAGTAAAATATTATTAAATACACAATTTTAGATTCGTTTTTAGATTCAATTTAAAGAGTTTGTGCTCCCATGAGAGTGGTTTTGGATTGAAGGCAGAATGGCACTTTTTTGGAACAACACATGGTAAAAGTGCATGTGATGGTGTTGGTGGCACTGTGAAGCGAGTAGTTGGAAAGCTGTCTCTTCAAAGGCCACATGATAATAAAATTCTAAAACCTAAGGACATGTATATGGTAGCAAAAGAAAATATAAAAAATGTGAGGTAAAATGATTATATTTACATAACTTTATGTTTAAAAATAACTAAATTAAATGCAAATTAAATTTCAAATAATATACCTCCTTATGATAATTTGATCTTATACATTCTCCTTTTTGTAGGTTTCTGTACATTTCAAGTGATGAGACTGATCTGCTCACAAAAGTACTTAAAGATCGCTTTAGAGATGTTTCTCCTATCTGACATCACAAATCACTTAGTGTGATACTTTTCATATGCTTGGTGATTGCCTTAACTGCAAAAATTCAAAAAAATTCTTGAAACGGGTGATTGGGTATTAGTAAAATATTTTGGTGTATTTTATCCAGGCATGGTTAAGATAGTTACTGCTGATTCTGTTCATCTAAACTGCTTAGAAAAAGCTGGAAATCTGTTTAAATATCCAATGAAGCCTGATATACATTGGTACCCTATTAATGATAACTTATCTATACTCCATGAACCTGAACTTAAGAATTCTAGGGGGTTCTATTCTTACATTGTTAAGGAATATAGGAGGTCTAGTGATTTTATTTTGCTTTCATATTTCTATTATGTAAGTACTAATTTTATGGCATCAATGAATCTTTCCATACACAACATTTACTCCAAATTCTACCTTTTTCAAATAAGTATGGAATATTTAAAACCTGCTTGATTGAAATCTTAATAGATATGTAACCAAGTAATATATATTGATTCATATAATTGTTTTATGCTTATGTTGTAAACATTAGTTCTTATATGCATGATTTGTAAAAATTCACTATATAATTATTTTATGTTTACAATTTTATATGCAATAATATATTATGCCAAGACATTACTTTCAGCTTTGAAATTATCACTTTTAGTAACTTTATATTCAGTTTTAGCTGCAATAATAATGAAAATAACAATATTGCAAAATTTAGTAAAAATTGCAAATTTGAATATGCTGTCAATCTCACGATCTATAAATTGCTATAAGTTTTAAGCCATAGCAGTTAGAACTTTAAAATTGTAAATTTAGTCTATTTAAATAGTTTGGATTATATTATGAAGAAATCAGAGGAATTAAAGAAAGTACCCCAACAAAAAGGCTATAAAATTTGTTGAATTTATAATGAAATTACCCTTTGATGAAATTTTCAAGGCAGATCTAAATTGAAGACCTGAAGAATCACCATCTCCTAGGTTGCTCGGAAATGGAAGATTTCGAGTAGATTCGGCAAAAGGATGTTGATAGAATTCTCCGAAGATTCAAGATGTACCGAGTGTCGGAAACTCGATTCCGTGCCGAATCAAGAAAACCGTGGTACTGCTGACATTTGTGAAGGGCTTGGAGCGCAGTAAGAAGGTCAGGATCTTATCCATTTTACTTGATTATACGTTTGCGTGGCTTAACTGCATCAACAGCTTCAATCAATCTATTTAGTGAAAATATTCGGAGAGTCTTAATCTGAAAATGATTAGCGACGATTAAAACTGGGTAAATTACTGAGAGTACACTGATATATCTAGCCGTTAGACCTACTAAAATCTCATTTTTGTGAAAGTAAATATAGTTTAAAAAATCATATAGACTCACAAAGTACATATATTTAAAAATTTTCCAGGTACAAATCACCAAGCGTATTGCAAATGATGTCAGTAGCTTTTGGCGATTTCTGCTACGTGAAATCTGATATTTTTGCGAAAATGTAAATCGGTTATTTAGTGTAAATCGCTAAACGCAAATGTACTCACCACTTGAAGGCACATTGTACGTAACTCAGAAGATGAAATTTCTTTTGTAAGCCTTTCGAGTACAACTTTCATAATTTTTGGCATTACTGGCTGAAGATTTGGTCCACATTCAATGACCATGACTTCCAATAGTTTAGCAGCGCTTGATTCCAAATCTTCATTTTGTTCATTATTGCAAAGCACCTTAACAACAACTAGAGAAAAAATTAGGAGAGAACCCTTACTGATTCGCATATTTCAATCATTTTAGTAACTCGCATTGGGTCTGACATGAAAGCTTCGCGATCAACCACTATATAGTTATGTAGACATGGTACAAATTCTAAAATACAAAAATGAATCATAAAATAAACACAGAATTTTAAAATGATTAAATTTTGCATACATTTCTTAGATATATGAATGTTGAAGTTAATTCGCACATCATACCACTTGCGAAATGAGTAATTGCTTAGTTTACAGTACTGAAAAAGTACATATCATAAAGCGCAATTAGGATTAGAGTTGGAAATGGATCGGATGATGCATGGGTTAGACCATAATTGTTATGGGTATTTGTGGGATGAGTGCCGTTTCCAAATTTGCCCTGGGTTTGGGCACGGACATCTAGATATTATATCTAGATGTCCATGGGTTGGATCAAAAAATATAATTACTGACAATTCTGTCAATTTTAAGGAATTTTATTTACTTTTTAGAGTTAGAATTTAAGGTCGAAGAATAATTGCAAAGGAAACGTTTCCTCACAAAATAGATGAAATTCGAAACTCCCTATGAATTTTCAAAATTTTAATAACTGATGTGGCAACATACAGATACGAGTCCCATTAAAAGCAATATTTAGATAAGGAATGGGTTGGTTCAAGAAAAACCTTGATGTATTGAGGTTGAGTTGGTTCAAAAAATCTTCAATCATTTGCAATGACAATTCCTGTAATGAGAGCTATTAATGAAAGCGTGATGTCAAATTCGGAATAGCAGTGCGCGCGTTTAGGGGGCAGGTGACGAGCACCCCCTTTAGGCCAGCTACGAACACTTAACTACTAAAAACAGACTATTGCATTTTGTGTAAACATAGTTTTGTACAAAAAACTTGTTTTTTAATTTTTTTTGTGAAAATGGGTGTCAGCCCTCCCGTATTAAAAATTCTAAACCCACCTTTGGGGAATTGTCATACTCAAAGTTGATGTCAAAAGTTTACCTGTTACTTGCTCTAAAGGACAAATGATAAATATTGGTAAAATTGTAGTGCAATATTTAGTTGATTTTTCAATTAAATTCTTTTGCTTTGAATTGAAATGGCATTTTTTGATTGAGTGACAGACCCTACAACGAATTTCCAATTCTACCGTAATAAATTCCTGCCTTTTTCTATTTAAATACGTTTTAGACTAATTCTGATAGTAATACCACTCAATATTGGAAATTTGCATGATACATTGTTGTCCTTAGCTTACAAATAAATAACTATTATTGTAATGCTTCACCTTAATTCACTCAAGATTATATTTAAAAAAGCACTAAATGGAGCCTAAGTTCAAATTCTAAGAACCATTCATTGAATATATATCGAACGGATCTAACTCTCGTTTCCCGCAGAAAACTTGTTGATACTAGTTAAAAATAACCGCTTACGCTTGAAACCATTAGGGTTCTACTAACATCCATCATTCACAAACGCCTCGATAATTGAAAGTATGTTAAAAACGTACTTTTAATACATTTGGAAAAATAGTTCATACGCTTTCTATGAAAATAGCAAATTTTGATTCCTATTCTTTGAAAAGAAATGAAAACAAAATTCATTATGCTATACACAGCAATTTATTAATTTGCATTTATTTAATCTTTGATAGTAAGCCTTAAATACACAACAATTTTTGTATGTTGGTTTAATTAGGGTTAAAACCGACAATTGACCACATATGTTAAATGATGATAAAAGCAAAACAGGATAAAAAATTTAAATCCATTTTATACACTTTGCGTATTGAATAACCTAATAATTCTTATATATTTCCAAATTAGATTTATGTCACATTGCATGCGCTGAAACAGAATGATCAGTTTATTCTCAGCAATTGAGACAAGCGGAAGACATTCCGCCGTTCTAAGCGACCTTGCTTGTCGAAGGGGTTGATCCAATGAAAGAAACAGAAGCTATTAGGATGCGAACAATTTTCGCTTCTGCTTCAAAATTCATTCCGATCGCGTATTTTAACATCACAAGTTAGTACAGCAAGAGGCTGAATAAAAGTGCTCCGGGAATTACCATATTCTGTTAAACAGATCCTTAGATATTGATAAGACATCAAGCTATATATCTATATATCGCCACAGAGCGTAGATAAACAAGTACAGATCGTAGAACCCCTTAAAATTTTTATGCGTGGCATTCTCTTATTACACAAGGTGGGTGCCTATGGAATATTCTAAATCTATGTAGTTATGCAGTTTTTAATAAAACATACAAACAAGTTAATTTTATTTCACATCGAAAAAATCTATGGGGAAAATTTTTAAACGCTTAATACTAAAGAATTTTCACACATATATTATCGACCATGGGGGAGCGTGCACAGCGTCGATATATATCTTACTCTGTACAACAGTTCCTAAAAACCCATTTGGTGTGCGCCTCATATTTATATCTCGTTTGAAGTATACTTTTTCAAAAAACTTTTCTATTTCTCGTTTTTTTATAATTACTAATTAAATATATCATTAGTATTAATAAATTAAATTGTAACATTCTATGTTGCAAATATGTATGATAGGATTAGAGTTAAGGCATTTTAATAGCAATTCATCACCACCATAGGCTTTATTAGACTCTGGTCTGCCTCGAAATATCCGCCAGATTTCATCTCTAACATATACATACGTTCCAGTCTAGAGTTTGCAAACACGAAATAAATTTCCAAATCAGTAATTCAGGCCATTCATAATAACATAAGCATGCACAGCTGCAAATTGGTCGAAGTTTTAAATCTTAACTCAGCCCAGGCCGAGTCAATATTCTTGAGATACAGTTGCAAATGGGACACATTTATTCCAATAACGCTCGGCCATGTTCATAAAATCTCATTGTAATTACGGGGATTAGATTTAACATGAATGTGGAAGCCTAAATGAACAAACGTATTTTAGAATTTTTGCAACTCCTTTAATAATTTCGGGGCATGGTGCATGTAAAAAAATCTTCGACAAAGATAACGCAATAGGCTATAATGGAAATAACAATGCATCAGAAGAGTACACAATTCGCTACCAACTATCTAGAGTAAAGATCTTACATGTACATCTGAAATACTAGTTTTTAGGACTGCACCTAAGATAACAAACACTCAATTCAATTGCAAGGATAGTTCGCAGCAATTATGCGTACTATGTTATACCTAGAGCCATATCGCCTGAATTTTGAAGAATTGTAAACATTTTCCTCATACATCCAAGAACAACCAGAAGAAAGGTTCTTGTTATTGAAACTGCTAGCAGTGATAGACTGCGTTTGCAATTTCATTTGGTCCCTCTCATTGTAAATTACTCGATTTCAAATTATGTGTGACAATCAACCAAAACAAATCAAAGTCTGTTACTTATACATTAACACTTGAAAAGTCGTTGTGCAAATGTATTTGTTACCATGCCAAAACGAAAATTGATGTCGAAATATACTTAAGGTGACAAACAATTTGATCTCAACAAAAAGAATGATTCGCTAACTAAATAATTGAAGTATTCTCATTGTAGAATGTATTTATACTTAATAGTAAATGACATATAAAGAAAACAAAATTTTTAAAGAATTTGATAACCAGTAATATATTCTAAATCAGGTTGAGAATATCAGCATACCTAGGAAATATTCATAACCCTCTGACATATACAATTGATGGATTGCATCATAAACTTGCCACATCGCCGGTGAGATTCCAACATTAGTGAGCGAATATATAATCAGAAGAACCTCCTCGTAGTATTCTAAATGATAAAAACTAAAACTGAATAACAGTTTGGTACAGCATACCCATTGAACTGTTCTGGATGATATCAGCAATAACGGTTAAAACAATTGGTTCAACTTGAGCAATGATCTAAATATGACAATTTGAAAAAATCTTCGCGTTAACAATAATTTAGAATAATGAGCAATTTTTAAAATAAATATACTCACTTTAAACTGACTTCAAACGTAGCATTATTTTAAAAGATTGATTTTTGTTTTAAATGTGTATGATTGACAAAACTTTTACTAGAAACGTAATCAGATTCAAGCATTAAAACAATAAAATTACTTCTTTATTCTCTTCAAGACTAGTAACTACTGCTTGGATTGTAGACAGAATGCCCATTGCTGTCATGGCACGACCTTCAACATTTTCAGACGATGAACTTTCGATCAAAGATTTGAAAGTAGTAGTCTAAGTTGATAATATCGAGAATGTATAATAAATGATCACTAACCAAATGTTGAACAATTTTAGCAGCGTAGTTCTTAATTTCATCTTCGAAAAATGTGATAAGGGTTTGTAATACACCGTTAAGATCATCACTGATGGTATCACGTATTAGGATTAAAGTAGCCTCCATTATCCTATCAACAACAAGTCGAATATGATCTAGAGCTAAATTACAAAGTGTGTAGAAAGTAATTTGATGACATTAATGAATAATTATAAATTTACGGTATTATGAAAATTTACGTTTATATTAATATTTAGCAAAAATCTTTTTATACAGAATTAACGCAATTTCACACAAACGGAGTAGATCAAACAGGTTAAATGAATTATATCATGGGGCTATCATTTGAAAATCACACAAACACTTTGAGCGGTAACTAGAACTAGAAAAACAAAATTTCTGTAATACATAAACCTAATTTCACATGCAAAATTATTTCTAAAATCGAGAATAAACATCGGTTCCTCAATCAAAACTGTAGAATGTGACATAAAATTAAAACTTAGGTCACAATTCATAATTAAAAGGAAAACTGAATAATTGTTTTCAAGTAAAATCGAAAACAATACAATAAATGCAAACGATAGATACAAAAAGTATACAGTGAACTAGAGGCAAATTAAAAATTTGTTTCATCCCAAATACAATTATTCAATGCGCTTTGGAAATTGTTATGGGGTATTTCAATCAGACAACGAGTGATTTAATTCCCCTGTAGTTAAGGCATCAATTCACGCAATTGTTAACTCTATTGTTAGTATCCATTTTGACAACTTCCCGAAAAGATAACTTATTTTTATTTTGTAAGCCTAAATTTATTTTCAATACTCTATAAATATAGCAGGCCCAACGTTTTTCAACTTGCACAATACTATAAACCCATAATATTTTATGAATCTTGAAAATGCAATAAAATCTTACAAGCTGGTTGATTGGTAATAATAGCATTTAACGCCAAAGCTGCATTGACTTTTACTGGGACTTCAGGATCAGTGAGCAAGAGTTGACAGATTCCTTGAGTACAAGCAATAACAGAGTTATCTGAAAGCCGAACGTTCTCAAATTTACTAACTACCCAACATGCCTAAAGAATATTCTACTTAGCTTTATTACTACTAAAATTCTCAAATATTTACCAAATTCAATTATTTCTGAAGAACAACTACCACAAATAATTATACTTAAATCTAGAGAAACCATAGGCGTACGGGCAGGGGGCTGTAGCTCCCCTCCCCCGATTGTTATTTTTTTGGCGGAAATTCGGGCAAAAGGAAAATCCAATCACTTACTTAATATTACAATTCTCTTCCATTGGCGCCAAATGCAAGAATGAATTATTATAGTTTATGTACAAAAGATCGTTCATATTTCTTGTTCAAAGCGACTTTTGACAGTCACTTCCTGCTTGCAGGAAATATATCAAAATTACAATTTGTATGAAGTAACACATTATATTTTTCGTTAATATTATAAAAACAAAATATTAATTCAACAAATGAACAAAGAGAATGAGAAATATTTGTTTTACCATTTTGTTAGCAGTAAAGCTAAAAGAAGGTAGCATGTCAATTTGAAATGTTGAAATCATATCAATTTTTTAAGTTTTCGGCTTTAACTGTTTTAGGTTTGACAATGTCTTCGACATCGAGAAAAAGGACATATCGTCATAAAGCCATGTGCAATGGTCTGTATGAAACAGGTGGATTCTGACGCAATAAACGGCAGTCGACTCATTTTAGCAGTGGTGTCACCAGTTTTGGCTGCTCAAACTTCACGACGTAAATTAAGTCTTCCTGAACAGGAAGCCCATAGTTCGCTACCACGCTAAGAAAACTTGAAGACTATGGATATACTCACAGAAAGCGACATATCTAGTTCCCCAGAAAACATAAAACAAGTAACGTTGGTAGACATGTTGTTGTCCACGATTGACATAAATCAGAGCGATGTTGTAAATGATTCTGAAATTTCCAATAGCGACCTTGAAATTCCAGTGCAGATAGAGAATAAAGCTACCTGTGATGCGATTATGGCATGGCAAGATGGACCTATGCAGCCTCAGCTTGAGGCATACAATCCCCGCAAGTTCTCTCGAGGATCGTTCTCACGAGAGTTCCAAGCAAGCTTGGTTTAAAAAATATGCATGGTTGGCACATTTTGTAGAAAAGCATCGTGCTTACTGCTACGCCTGTGACATGTACAGAACAGGTGGTGATGGGAAGGTTAACATCATAAATTGGAAGAGTCATTCCCTGCAAAAACACGCAGTAAGCGAGCCATGATGAAATGGATAACGCACCGTGTGACCAAAAATAGACAGTTATCGGTGATTGGTCAAATAGATACATACCACCAGGAGTTATAACAGAGAAATCGCGATTTTTTTAAAAGTAATTGAGTACTTGGTGATCACAACGCAGCAAAATATTAGCCAGAGAGGGCATGTTGACATGCGAGAAAAAAATATTGATTCTATATCTGACGTAAATAGGGGTAACTTTTTAGGGCTATTCCGTTGGGGATGAAATGATATCCCTTGGCTTGCTGAAGAGTTTTAAAAGAAATTAGAACTTCATAAGCAGTGGAATTCCCAGGTCATCCAAAACGAAACCCTCGAGATTGTTGCAGATTTGGTACTCCAGCGAATTTTGAGTTCAGTCCGCGATAGGGATTTTTTTGGTATAATAGTTGATGAGACTTCAAACATAAGCAGACAACAGTAATCAATGTGTTTAAATTATCTAGTTGGTGGACTTTGTTTACTAAAGGTCATTCTCTAAAAAATCAGTACCTAGAGGATAAAAATGTGGACGTAATTGCAGCCCGTGAGAACGCCAAGCTCACCATAAAGACGCTCCAAGGCTGCAGCACTGACGCCTTCAAGGCGTTTGCAGGCACTGATTGGCGAAATGCCTGATAGAGCAGTAGCAGTGAGTGCCTACAACTATTAATGCATTAATCCATACTTTAAAACGTTAGACTATGTACTCACCGAATTTGAATCACGCTTTGCAGAAGATGATCAAGATGTACTGTGCGGTTTCGATGATTCGGTCTTAAAAGAACAGGAAAATGAACCCAGTTTCAAGGTTTTGTCTGAATATTACAGCATCGACAGAACTCTTTTAATATCAGAGCACGAAATTTTTGGAAAATTTAAAGGGCAATCCTGATATCCAATTTAAGTCGGCTGTTGATGTTCTTGGGTGCATGAAAGATATTGTTGTCATCGATTTTATTCCTCATTTCGCTAGGATTGCTAGAATTTTATCAGTGATTCCTGCAAAGACGTGCTTAGCAGAGCGCTCCTTTAGTTCACTGAGAAGACTGAAAACCTATATCCGTAGCACAATGCGTCAAGAACGTTTGACTGACTTGGCACTAATTTGCATCGAGCGTCACTACGTAACCATTGTTCTGCAGGAGGACAGGGAAAAAATAATTGACGTTTTTGCATTGCGAAAAACTCGAAGAGTGCACTTTTTGAAGTGACCGTTTTAATAAATGTTTATTTACCCTATATGGACCAATTTATTTTTGAAGAGAATAGATGGCACCCGTTAAAATTTGTTTACATCTGGGAAGTAGATCACGTGACAAGAGTTTGAACGAAACAATGCGAATACCTGCACTCGTCTTATGTAGCCACGGTTGTGTCCCGGTCATTTAATAACCACATGTGAAAAAAACACTCTGGTTATATTTATAACATCAATGTTTTTCTAATGTCGCTGAGGAACGCATTTGGTCCAAATAGGGTTAAAGAGTTGCACGTGACATTATTTTATCTTTAACAGTGGTGTGTCCACTTACTCTTGGTCTTTTTTAAAGGCATAGTATCTGCTTACGAAAAATTTTCACCCTCTAAAATCGGAAAAAACCATAGGGTAATTCTATGAAGAATTTGTGCCTCTTTGATTTTTGGGCCTGAACATGCCACTTTCCTTTAGCGATGGTTTTCGGGCAATTGCGTATATTATCGAGCAGAATCTTGTAAAAATTGGACAGCCCGCCCTAGAAGATTTCTCCCGTACGCCTATGAGAGAAACCGTTTAATCAACGTAAAATATAATTTAAGGGAAAACCCAATAGCAATTAAATCGACTTCCGTGCAACATCTCTTGATGTGTGCGCCCGGTCTAACAGAAATAAGCTCTAAACTCAGTTTGGATAGGTACCAAATCAAATAAAAGAAACGTAATGCTGCAATATTTTAGTTAATAAACTGTTCGTACACATGCTAAACTATCAAACAGTTACACTAAGTGCTTTTAAATCATAAAACAAACGAAGACTATTTGTTTATTAAATGTTACGAAACACTCTTGCAATTAAGGCTATTAAAAATAACACTAACTAATGGTCAATTTTACAGAATTAGCTTAAAAAAGTTTAAGAAATGACAAAATACTAAAAAACAAATATTAATAGAATTGAGTGAAACAAATGGCTTGAATTTAGAATTTCTGAAAAGTGAACCAATAAAAAAATACGACCAAGCAAAACCAGATTAAAGTCGTGTAACTTGAGTCAGGTAATCTCACTTCAAATCGACAAGGCCTATTTACACTGATAAATTTTAAATAGAATGTTGAAAACTCCAATAGCTTAGTATTCACCCATATTTTCAAGTCAATCCTTCACATGCACACTGGTATTTAAACTTTATTTCAAAACAAATTACAGTAACTACACAATTCGATTTATTGACTTGAGAAAGAATATAAATTAATTTAACGGACTTGTTTCTTATTAAATACATGCAATTTCTTAACCTCTAATAATCCAAAAGAGAGAATGAGAAATAATGGTTTATACGCAAATTATTGAATCTTAACCTTCTTATACACAATATACAATCAGACAATATCAGGTTATAACTAATTTAAATATAAAAATATTACTTTGGATAATTGTAGCTTAACCACATAAACAAACAAGTTTTCTTCTAAAAAAATTTCTGCAGTAGTAAAATTGACAAAAATATGATAAAATGATTTATATGTTACCCTAGAACGCATGCATCGGTGTTCACTGGTAAATTGTGAATAAACATAAGTAATTAGCATTGGTTCCAACTGCGATCTGTATTGCTTCTTCTTATACAAAACATCAGCCAAAGAACCGACTAAATGCAAACAACCCTCGCGAACATAGATACTGGTGGAAGGATCGTTCAATTGGGAAACTACGAATGTCAACGTGTGAGCCAAAACCTCTTTTCTTTTGTTGCATGCGAATGCTAAGAGAGCTTCACCGGCAGTGACTGGAGAATAAAATTCTTCAAACAAATCTAAGCACAAACAATATCAAATTCCTAATTATCAATAATGCATACCTAATTTTGAGCGAACAAACTCTATTGGATCATCGGACCAGAAAATTTCGTCATCGTCTGAAAAACACATCATTGGAAAAATTACATCTTTCACAATAGTCTAAAATAAATAAACAATGAAAAGATGATACAAAGTAACACATTTTCATGCTGAAATGAAATTAATTTCAAATACTAGATTATTAATTAAATTTACTGGTTGCAGTAAATAACTTTAAACTCTTGAGGACGATGTTGTGTAACACCCCATTAGAGCTGAAATCCGATTTTTCAATGTATATTTAAGCACTTTTTGGCAAAGCAAGTTCAAGGCTCTGTGTTTGGTGTTTTTTTCTTACTCGTTACCATTAACGACGTCCCTCATTCTGTTTTCAACTCGTCTTGCCTGTTGTATGTCGAAGACACTGCGATTTTTTATTTTGACTGGTCTTTTGCTTCTAACATTTCTGATCTTGAGCATTTGTCTACTTGGTCCTCTCTCAACCATCTTGATTTTAGCGGTATTAAGACATGTGATATTTCATTTTCTGTGGCTCCCCTTCTGATTTGCCTCTACCTGTGAACGTTGCTCCTCTTCACACTCATCTTGGAGTTTAACTTGCTGCAAACTTAAATTGGACTGCACATGTGTATTGCGTCTCCGCAAAGCTAATTCGCTATTTGCCCTTTTCCGTAATGTTCCTTTTAATACCTGGTCCGCTGTGAAACTCTTTTTGTTCAAGTCCATTCCTCGTGCCATTCTTCTCTATGCGTCTCCCCGTTGGTGGCCTTCTCGTGCCTTGTTCCACTCCATAGAACGTTTCCAGAAACGCGCTTTCAAATGGATTTCCCCTTTGGCCTATAAAGACGCTCTGCTGAAATTCTCGACTCTCCTACTGTCACTCCAATTTCATGCTGTGATCTCCTTCTGTTCAATCGTTTACTGACTCGGAAGTTAGACCTTGATCCATTTGATTTTATCTCGTTCTCTACTCGCGCTGATGGTGCTGTCGTCTCAAGAAACACAGCAGCCTTAACTTGTTTTTCAATCATGTTTGTGCTTCTGCTAATTTTTTACTGACTCTAAATCCTCCAACTGCCATTGATATTTTTCATCCCCACGACCTTTAAGAAATCTTAGATGTCTTTCATCTTCGATGTTCCTTTGTCTGACTTTGACTACTCTTCCATCTGCTCGTACTTCATCCAGTGTGACTGCTCCTGTTGTCGATTGATTTGACTTTTTAATTTTTGTTTTGTTCCTCCCTAACCGGCTTAATAAAGTCTTTCATTATTATTATTATTTTTTTTAATAATAAATTATCATTTGTACTTAAATATATAAATTTTAATAAATGATAATATACCTATTGATATGAGAAATAAAAGATTCAAATTTACTGATTTTTATTATTTATAAATTCTGAAATGATCACAGGAACATAAACCAGGCTCATCCGGACACCCAAATAGCATTTACGTCTTTGCTTTCTTTTAGGATAGCACAACCTGTACCTCTTCTTAGGATGAGTCCCTTAAAATTCAGTAACTTGTGGAATGGAGACGAAGGTATGAAAGTATAACGACAGCGGGAGAGTGGAGAATTTGAGAAGAGCGTCTTTGTATGGCAAGGGAGAGATCCATTTGAAAGTACGAGAAGGCCACCAACAGGGAAAAGCGGAGAGAAGAATGGTGCGAGGATTGGACTTGAACAAAGAGTTTTACAGCAGCCGTAGAATTAAAAGGAACATTGCGAAAGATTGCAAAAGTGAGGAATTAGCTTTGCGGAGGCGTAAGAACATGAGCAGACCAAATTAAATTAGGAGCAGGTTGAACTCTAAGATGAGTATGATGAGGAGATAAGTTCACGGCGAGAGGCAAATTAGAAGGGGGAGATACAAAAAAGGAAATACCACAGGTTTTGGTTGGGCTAAAATCAAAATGATTAACAGAAGACCAAAGTAGACAAAAGCTCAAGATCAGAGGTAATATTTGAGACAAAAGAACTACTAAAGTTGAAAATCGCAGTGTCATCGACATACAGTAGACAGGATGAGTTGAGGATAGATTGAGAGAGGTCATTGATAGCAACGAGGAAGAAGAGAAGAGCAAACACAACCTTGAAGTGCACCACTAGAGACAAGGGCAAAAGAAATAGACGAGTTGATTTTGACACACTGACGACGATTGAACAGGAAAGACGGGAAAAATTCGATGAAATCAGCATCAAAGACAAATAAACTTTATTTGTCAAGAAGAATAGAATGAGGGAGAGGATCAAAAGCTTTAGGGAGCATTGACACACAAAGCTTGTGATACAGGGCTTGTATTTTAAACACATGTTTTAAGATGGTAGCATTCACACAGACGGAGTGCGCTTGCTATATTTTTTAACACATGTTTTAAGATATTTGAATTCACACAGAAAGCGAGCTTGCGCTTGCGATAGATTTCTAGCAATGTATTAATACGAGAGCGTTTACTTTTACTATTGAATTCCTCTTTGTCCTCCTTCTTAATGCAGTGCTTAATACCTTACAGAAGTCATTAGGTCTTATGTCTACATAAGAATTGATAATACATTGACATTCACCTGATAATTCACAAAGTTCTTCATCATCACTCAGAACTAAAAAGATTCTGCATCACGACTCATAGGTTTTTATTCACACAAAATCATCAATGGCACACATGATGAAAATATAAAAAACACCCAAAAGTTTGCAATATAAAATTTGTCGCCACAGAAGGCCGCTTTTGTTATGAGTACAACATCGTGCTCAACGGGGTTAAGTCAAGAAATTCTTCATGACAGTTGGATATTCCAATGCACTAGTAGTTTCACAACCAATATAATTAATTAAAATTAAATTATTAAAATATATTTCAAAGAATACATTCAAATGAGACTTCATTCTTTTCCAGCATATCGCATGATTTACACACTGAGTTAAGTAGAGAAATGACTGTTGCAAGACCCGTTTAGAAACGTACTGTTTTCTAGCTGCTGCATCCAGTATTTTCAAAAACACAGTCATAGTGCCTGCAGAAAATGTTTTAAGAAACCAGTTAGCAAATGTCGCGTAATCGCTAGATACTGTATTGCCTGGGCTTCCGTATCGATCAAATACTCTTTGGATAATATGCGCCGCCCACTTACGAGTTTTCCACCAAATTGTTTCATCTCTTTCATCTTCATCCAAATTCGAAACTTCCTAAAACAAAAAATACACAAAATTTCAATGAATCCCTTACCTGTGGAACTGGTCTTTCAAGAGTACTTTGAAAAATTAGCATCCATTGCGCAAACACTTCACAAGAAATCAAGTTTAGAGGAAAATAATACTGAACAATAGCATAAAATATTTTAAAAATTATCTTTTGTATCATAACTTCGTGAGCAGCGTCACATTGGACAAGCTGTATGGAGCGTTCATAAAGTAGAGGAAGAATTACACGCATCATTTCATCTCGTGGGCCACACAGTTCAAGCTTTTTATATCTAAAATTTAACATTGTTTACATATGCATCGTATGCACAAAAAGAAAAATGTTGTTTGTTAACTAAAATTGAAGCAATGATTTTCAAAAAATAAATGTATTCACGTTGAGGTAACTTACTCATAAAATTTAACAACTTGATATAGCACACGCAAACCACCGTAGAACTCCCGTTGATCAAGACTTTGTATTCGCTTGAGCAACTCATTGGGTAGATCTGGCCATTTAACCGGAAAATCTGCTTTTATAATCTGTTGAGCAGCAACACATAACTGAGCACTAAAAATATTATAGAAAAAAATACAAGAAACAGTCCGCTACCCAAAACGTTCATCTACTCTCGTAATTACGTCCACTATGTTATTGCGTATAATTTCCTTGTCTTTTTCATGAATTGTGAAACATGTACAATCTGATCTATCACCATCACGAACTTCCCAATACTGCGAAAGCATGTTTTTAAAATAAATAGCAGCTAAACAGAATTTATAATAAACAAAATTTAAAGATATTTTTCACCTGCATGTGCAACACAGTTTTTTACATCTTCCTTTATAATAATTTTAAGAAGCAATGGAGTAAAGTCGATAATTTTGTACATCTAAACAAAAGTAAAGTTAAAAATCTACACAAATGAAAATGCACATGAATATGACATGAATTGTGATCGCACAATTTTCACTTACTTTTAGTTTTCACGCAATTTTTCAAAAATTAACTCAAATTTGCTATATTTCTCAGAAATAGCTAAGAATAATCGTTCACTTTTTCTTTGCGTATACTGCTAACCAATTTATTTGCGTTATGATATAGGTAAAACTAGATAGAAATGATTTTATAAAAATTGGAACTATGATTCTGAACTCCAGCAAATAGTTTGCAAGCCTTGGCTGACTAGCTTCAGTAAAATATTGACAAATATTTTATTTGTGCTAAAACATATTTTAATAGCGGAAATTTTTACGCAATATTCTATGCTAGAGAAGTCGTGGTGGCGCCCGAGCCTAACTGATAATCGCACCAGCTCAGTTACATCAGTTCGAAAGTTTTTTTTAAATAAATAAAATGTATGATAAATAAATAATATGATACAATATCAGCAAATGTAAAACTAATTTTGTTTTTTTCTTTAAGTAAACAATGCCGTTTCTCAAGTGGGGAAGTATTTTAAATATAATTTATTGACATACAGATATTGATGTCACAGAGTTAAAAGGACAAATTGTTTGGTTGGTACATAACTGTATGCTTCAATGCAGGCCTTCATGAATAATATCAAATAGCATGTTTATTTTTCTATGGTCTTGCAAGGCCAAAAACATAACGGCTATTTGGCCACGAGGTTTCACTTTAAAACAATCCGGTCAAATGAAAGATTTCAACCTGACATCGCTGTTCTAAGTCACAAAGGCTTTAAAAAACCGCTGCAGACTTACAATTCTCTTTGTGACAACAATATGGAGTACTTGGTTAGTTACACCTTTTCATTATGAAGATTTAAGCAATTCATCATTCTATGAATAATAAAGAATCGAAAAATTCCACATTTCCTCTGTTACTAGACCTAATGAATGAATTGGTTTTGAAGCACACATTTGCTCTTATATTGGCTAATTTTAAGTTTTTACTCAAAACGATAGGAAATACAATAAAATAGTCAAAAAGTTTAAAATATAATATAGACAGATAACTTGTCATAATTCAGCATATTTGCAGCACGCGGTAATACGCGATAGCACGCGGTATACATTTAAGCAATATAGCACGAAGTCATATAATAATAATTATCTTTAACTAAAAAATAACAAAATATAATCGTATAATTAAGCAAATCTATACACTTTTGGTTTAAACCAAGTTTTGATCTTTAGTAAATTTCTTCATTAATAGGAAGGGCTACATCAATTTTCAGCGAAAACAAATCTCACCGAAAAACACTATTACAATGCAATTTGTCATACACTATAAGCGATTATGTATTAAAATTATATGAAGAGTCAAAAACCTTAAATATATATATATGGGGGTGATGGCTTCGTCAGCCATTCGCTACAAGCCCTAATCTTATTCAAAATCTAGCAATAACACTAAACAAAAATTTGATTATTTTATTGACTAAATAGTAAACAAACCTTAATAAACCTTAGTTTGTAATATAACGAAATGAAAATTCTAGATATTACAATTTTGAAAATCCATATTGCTATATTAAATTGAAATTTAATATAACTATCAGGGTTTTCGAGTACTCAAAATGTTAAGAACTCAATCTCGAAAAAGCGCAAAACTCGATCGGAAGAACTCGGAATAGAAATCATCAAAACTCGAACTCGATCGAAAATACGGTAAAAATTAAATTATTTCAAATTTCAATTTCTTTACCAATCGCAAGTAACTATTTTTTAGCTTATTATAACTGTACAATAAATGTTTTTAACCAAACAAACTCGGAATTAGAAGAAAACTCGATCAAACTCGGAATTTCCTTTTAGAAAATACTCGAACACGAAACGTAAAAACTTGAACTCGGTCCGAGTAACTCGAACTCGACTTGAAATGTATTATCATACAAATTATCTTCAAAAATTGTGATCAATTGAATTCATGTGTATTTTGCTCGTAAAAGAGCAAAAAAAGGACACTGGTTATTCCAATTAATGAAGATATTTTACTTAAGATAAAGACTTGATTTAAATCAAAAGTCTATAGATTTGCGTAAATATACTGTTATATATTGAAATTTTTTAGTTAAAGATAATTATTTTTACATGACTTCGTGGTTTTATATGCTGCAAATAGGCTGAATTATGACAAGTTTTTTGAGTATTTTATTGTATTTCCTATTGTTTTTTACCCTAAATTAGTGTTTATTTTGTTCGCGTGTTACGCGTGCTCCGCGTGTCGCTATTCTACAAGTTCGCCACATAATCTAATAAATATGTGCATTATTTGCATATTATTTTATCGCCAAATGGTTTTGCCAATGTATGCCTCACATGTCAAAGTATCTCAACACCAAATTTGGTGTTGATTGGGTATGCTAGGAGGGAGGGGCACATCACCGCCCGCCTCCAGGAATAGCTGCAATACTACAATATAGCCCACATAAAATATGGTTAAAAAATGTCACAAGTTTTACAAAAACACACGCTGTGCTCGTATTATTTCTAATAAATCTTGAATCTACAACGAGATAGCTATTGTGTTAATACTGAATCTAGTATCTAGAATCATGTTAAAAACAATGAGCAAAATTATATAGTGGTTTTTGACCAGATTTACTGTTGCTAAAAAGTATTACTAATATTATTTAAATAATACGTTAGACATACAAAAGGAAGGTAATTCAATTAACTACAAGCTAAATTTACATCTTAACATTAAAAAACTATAGTTTCAAATGGTCTGTCAACAATCACTCTAAATGAAAAAATGCCGGTATTTGCGAAATTTTACACATTGCACTTAGAACAATTTCATCTCAAACCTGATTAAGCGTATTTTCAGCAGCTTGTCGTACTTCATTGTTACTATCGATTGAATTTTGAAACGTTTCGATGACTTTATTTATATCCATTTGATCTAGCTCTTTGAAGTAAATTAAGCGTGTTGCACGCCAAAGGTGTCCTTTCGAAATTATTTTAGTTCAGATGACAAAGAAAATTTAAAGCGAATTTTCAACAACATAATACACATTTGCATTAAATATTCATCAAAATGTATTCCTAATAATATTTTTGCTAATTTCACTAAGTAATCTGAATGATTTTTTATATCTAATCCCATAATGTTTATGGCATATTTTAGAATGCATTATTATCTAAAGTTATATTTCAAATATTAGATTTGAATCACATTTGTTCATTAAAATTTGTATGTGGCTCAGCATAGGTATTATAAAATCAGTGGCAGATCAAAAAATTTTTATACAGTCCGATTTTAATCTTGCAACATGCATCAGCAAATATTTTATATTATGTATGCAATTGATGTGTACTTAAGAAGTGGTTCTGACCAATATTTGGTGATAATTTACAATAGTCCACAGATGTAAGGGTTAATGTTGACCTATGAAAAAAATTCAGTTATTAGACATGGAAAAACAAAATTATTTTCAAATATTTTATACTCCAAGGCATTGTAATCATATAATATTTAATGAAATTTAGAAATAACAAATACTTTATTTGCTTGCTCATTTTAACAAAATTATTTGGTTATTCATTTATTTGTAAAGTTAGAGTGGAATGCAATAATTAATATTTTCTCTTCACTGGATGTGTCCCTCTTGAATAAACTTCTCTCCCAAAATCATGTTCTGTATATTTCTCTATTGGGGTGAATGCATAAATATATTTAAGACAGTATGAAAGTTCAAAACTCAGTATTGAAAAATAAATATCTTTTTCCTGAAAATTTTGGAACTACAAAAAATTACCTAAACTCTAACTTGAAGCATAAAACTCAAACTTGGAAAAGTTACATAAGCTCAACTCAAAACACTGCAGTGGCATGGTTCAATAATTTCATACTTAGGATTACAAAATTTTGACTTTGTCCTATTTTTTATTATATGTTGCCTAAACTAAATTTGTCAGGGAATCATATTTGCAAATTTAAAATTGTAAACAACAGATAAAATATTTTCAACTGCATTAATTTGAGTAATTTTCTGTTGAGAATGTTTGAATATAATTAGCTTATGAGATGGTACTATTTTTAGTTATTAACTTACTAATTATTAGGAATGGTGATAGTAAATTAGATGCAGTGATATTTGGGAATTTAACTACTATAGGCAATTAATTGTTGCTTGTGACCAGTTTCATAAACTTGGTTCTTATTAAGCTATGTACCCATGTAGCCACCACCAGTTATCCACTGGTGGATAAGTAGTGGCAGTATTGGCAATTGCAGCCACTCATACCATCAGCAGACCACTGATGGTAAATTAGTGTCAGCTGTACATTGTTCAGCTACAAAATAAGAAAAATTTTCTTATTATATTGTTCTTAGTGATTCCAGAATATAATATAATTCACTATTGGACACCTGGTTTAAGTAACAGAGCAAAAATTACATTCATTTTGCAGAATCTCATCCAGGTGCAATTATAAATGAATTAAATCTTTAATTCAATTTCCAATGTTTTCAGTGGGAATGGACCTAACAAATAACTGCTCTTGATGATAAATGGTTATATCTCCTTAACTGTAATAAATGATTTAAACACCATTCACAGAGGTCTCCATGCAGTGTTCCTCTACAATGGGCATCTGCCTGATGCTATTCTCCATGTCATCAATTAATCCACTTTGACATCTAATCTGAAGTTTTGTTGACACTCATCTCAATGAATATTTACTATGTGCAACCTAGCTTACAGCAGTGCTACTAATATGCATAACCCAACCCAACTTGTTGCTCTAGTGATTTGGTATTATTGTATGAAGCAAATGATTGAATAGAGCCTTTGTTGTGTTATGCAACTGGGAATGATACTAGCTGCTCAACACAAAGCCACTAGTTAGGCCCTAAAAATATAAACATTTAATAATCACCTTTACTAAAAACTATTGGTAAATGATTGCATACATCACAAATAAGGAGCAGCTTCCTAACCTACATTTAGTGATAATGAATAAACAACTAACAACATTGGAGGTCTCATTATCAGTCAATTTATAGTCAACAATTTGGATCTAAAAAGATAAGATATACCCCATCTTTGGCTAACTAGCTGTTTCCAAATTTGTTACTACATGTATAACTGAAAAACAAAAGATAGCTAGCTAAGCACAAAAGGGAAAAACATTAATTGTACATCTAACTTAGATGTAGTTTATGGTCAGGGGCATAGAACCTTGAATCATTCCTGTCATGGAATCCTGAATACTACTTTACATGAAATACTTAGCTATGTATTATGACTAAACAATCAAACCATAAACAAATTGTCAAATAAGTAATTTCCAAAGAATATACTTCATCAAAATAAAAATGAATTACTGCTATTTATACTATCAATCAAAACAAGTACTTGTCATTTTAAAAATTTAAATTCATGTAGACTTCTCTGTGTGTTTTTGCTAAAATAAACAAGGAGTGATTCATCTCAGATTTTTATCAAATGGTTTGCTGACAGGCACTTGCTTGTACATTTATATATTAAATCTTGGTTAGCTAATCAATCACAATAAATGCTAATTCAATTCTTCTTTTTTATTTTCTTTTGATCTTAGTTATTTAATCACTTAGCAGTTTATTTTGATGGATTGTGGTTCACACCCTCCTCAGCTTGTGTTAATTTTAGTATAGCCCTTTCACCATGCACTAATGCATCTGCCTGTTTTATTTCATCCTGTCTTTCTTTCATTATTTTTATTTCAACTAAAAATCATTCATCATCTGTATTTACCCATTCTGTAGTGTTTTTTGGGCTTGCATTTACACACTTTTCAATGTTGATTTTGTCAATCCTTTCTTGCACTTTTGGGATGGAATCAATTGTGTTGATGTTAGTAGTTCGTCTTCAATTTGCATTTCACATTGGCTTTTTGTCACCACTTCCCAGATTTGACAGGTTGTGTTATTCCTCCTTTTTTAAATATCTGAGCACTTTTTATTATTTTTGTGAATATGCATCTCAGGCTTTCTTTTTTGAAGCTTTTCATTTCACCTATTATTATTGGCTGTACATTTTTCTCTTTGATTTGATGTGTAATTTCTGTGGTGTTTGGAATTCTTCTTTTTATGATTTTCTTGGTTATGATCCTTTGTTGTTCCTCCATTTGTTGCAACCTAGTTTCAGATTTCTTCATGACTTCATCAAATAATGTTAACTTGCTCAGGCATATTCCTGTTATGTTGGCCATCTTGATGATTGAAATTTTCCCATTGGACTCTGGTTCACAATGATTCTACTTTTTATTTTCTTGATTATTTGCATTGGCTTTTTGTTTTTCAGGCAAATCAATCTTCTCAACATGTCCTTTTAGTAGCCAGTTTTTTGTATTCATGATTATCAGTGAGAAAGCAATCTAAAATTTCTTTGCCTTTGTTAGTTTGTTTCTTAGCTTTCATGGTATTGGTAGTTTGATTTCCTTGTCCTCTATTATAAAGATTGCCAATAGCCATGCTATTGTTCTAAACCTTATTTCCAGTGAGTTTATTTCTTCTTTTGAAATCTTTTCTTTTATTCAGTTCATATGCACAGTTGATTTCTTGTAGCACTATCTCTATGCTTTTGTGATTTTTTTTTATTCTTGTTGTTATTTTTGGCCATTCTTCACTTGTCTTTTTCTCTAGTTTCATTGATTTCCAAATGTTTTTGACCTGTTTAAGGTGTTATTGTCTTTGTTTTAGACTACACTTTATGAACAATCTAATTGCTTTTTCTGCTCCTTCCATGTTCATTGTTAATTCAATTGTTTTTATTTGGCTGTACAAGTTTATTGCTATGCATGGGTCAGCCATTATCTGATATACTTGAGCCAAGTAATCCAATTGCACATCAAATTTGATTAATTCAGATATCATAGTTTCTGTCAGTTTCTTTTCTGCACTTTTGTCATTCTTAACATTTGATCAATTTGTTTTTCCAGGTTTTTGTTGAATTCTTTTTCTTTAAGTATATGGATTATTGTTAGATTTTCCTTATCAATATTTGTTTGTGGAATGTTGGCCATTTTGTCTTTATATGCCATTATATTTTGTGCTGTTGCTAATGTAATGTGTATTGTGCTCTTCATGTATGGTCTATCAAGTGTTCCATTCATTTTACAAGGGTAGCTTATTATCCCATTTACCATTGGGAGGATTGTGCTTTCTGTTTTGTCATTTTTCTAATGTGTGTTTTTGTTTCTGGTGATAGTTTCTTGAAAGACATATACTGCATTTTTGTTGTGCCCATGAAGTATGGATGCAATGCTTCTCCAACAATTTTCAACATATGTTTTTCTCTTTCTTTAGATTTTGTTGTTTGTTCAAAGGTGGTTTATGAGGGGCATGTAGCATTTCTCCTAGAGTGAGTCCTAGCAGTATCCTAGTACTGGTGCTGAGTTCACAGTCCATAGGCTATGAACCTGTGCTAATGCATTCTACTTGGTCACCCTTAAATCTGTTTTCATTCATTTGCTCTTAACACTTGACCAGCTGTGGGTTTCATAGTACTCTTGGCCTTGAATCACTTTCAAATTACTACAGTTCTTCCTCCACTTACACCTTCCCCTGGAACTCCATCATTCCCTTGAATCAGCTTTGTGGATTTCTGGAAGGAAAGTTGTACTGCTGTTGTGTGCTAGTTGTCTACTCACCTTTGAATCAGCTTTGTGGACTTCTGGAAGGAAAGTTGTGCTGCTGTTGTGTGCTAGTTGTCTACACATGCTTGAATCAGCTTTGAAAACTAGTAGTGGGAGAGGCTTTTTGTCCATTCATCCCTATACACTTTAATTGGTGTTTAGGACTACTCAGACACCTTCTCACTCTACACTGCTTGTTCATCAATTCTTAGTTCTCATGCCTTTCACCCCTGAATCAATGTCTGGTTCAAGTCTCTCTACTCACTTCTCTCCTTCTCATTGTTTGTTCTTCTGCTCTCCTCTTCTTGTATCTTCTCTTCTGTGATTGTGATTTCTGATTCATCATTTTCTTCTAGTTTCCTAAATTCAGTTAATGAATTTAAATAATATATTTCAGGGTCATATCAATTTTTATTTTTAGTTGCCCTTTGAAGCATTATTCTTTTTTCTAAATTTTCATCTCTGACATTACATTGGAACTCCTTGGGAAGACTATCTAAATTGTACATTTCATATATAATTGCATTATTATTACACTGTGTAAATTTGAATTCTGCTTCTTTGTCTAACTTTACCTCTTCAATGTCAGTTATTGCTTTCTTGAGGTTTTGAAAATGCAAAATTCTGTTCTTATGTACTCATTATTAGGTAATATTTTAACAATTGTATAAGATTTACATTGGTTAATTTTATTGGTGTGAATGTGAATACCCTATTCCCTACGTTGTGAGCATGTCTATATGTTTAATTGTAATTTCTTTGTTGTCTCANCTTGAAAGACATATACTGCATTTTTGTTGTGCCCATGAAGTATGGATGCAATGCTTCTCCAACAATTTTCAACATATGTTTTTCTCTTTCTTTAGATTTTGTTGTTTGTTCAAAGGTGGTTTATGAGGGGCATGTAGCATTTCTCCTAGAGTGAGTCCTAGCAGTATCCTAGTACTGGTGCTGAGTTCACAGTCCATAGGCTATGAACCTGTGCTAATGCATTCTACTTGGTCACCCTTAAATCTGTTTTCATTCATTTGCTCTTAACACTTGACCAGCTGTGGGTTTCATAGTACTCTTGGCCTTGAATCACTTTCAAATTACTACAGTTCTTCCTCCACTTACACCTTCCCCTGGAACTCCATCATTCCCTTGAATCAGCTTTGTGGATTTCTGGAAGGAAAGTTGTACTGCTGTTGTGTGCTAGTTGTCTACTCACCTTTGAATCAGCTTTGTGGACTTCTGGAAGGAAAGTTGTGCTGCTGTTGTGTGCTAGTTGTCTACACATGCTTGAATCAGCTTTGAAAACTAGTAGTGGGAGAGGCTTTTTGTCCATTCATCCCTATACACTTTAATTGGTGTTTAGGACTACTCAGACACCTTCTCACTCTACACTGCTTGTTCATCAATTCTTAGTTCTCATGCCTTTCACCCCTGAATCAATGTCTGGTTCAAGTCTCTCTACTCACTTCTCTCCTTCTCATTGTTTGTTCTTCTGCTCTCCTCTTCTTGTATCTTCTCTTCTGTGATTGTGATTTCTGATTCATCATTTTCTTCTAGTTTCCTAAATTCAGTTAATGAATTTAAATAATATATTTCAGGGTCATATCAATTTTTATTTTTAGTTGCCCTTTGAAGCATTATTCTTTTTTCTAAATTTTCATCTCTGACATTACATTGGAACTCCTTGGGAAGACTATCTAAATTGTACATTTCATATATAATTGCATTATTATTACACTGTGTAAATTTGAATTCTGCTTCTTTGTCTAACTTTACCTCTTCAATGTCAGTTATTGCTTTCTTGAGGTTTTGAAAATGCAAAATTCTGTTCTTATGTACTCATTATTAGGTAATATTTTAACAATTGTATAAGATTTACATTGGTTAATTTTATTGGTGTGAATGTGAATACCCTATTCCCTACGTTGTGAGCATGTCTATATGTTTAATTGTAATTTCTTTGTTGTCTCACAGCTGAATTCTTTATGTTTTGGATTCCTCTTATTTGTGCTTTCAATTGTTTCAGATATTCATTATCCATTTTGTTACTGTAATTGAAGTACTGCATTGATAAGGGTGTTTGCAGTACATCTTCCTCATTGTAGTAAGCTTCTTCATCCCCAATTACGTTTATCTGCTTTGGGCAGTTTTTTTTGGCCTTTCTGTCCACATCCTTAACACTTGATGTCTTTCTCTTTTACCTTTCTGGTCTTCCCATCTTTTTCTTTTACTTTTATCATTTTCTTTGCACTGCCTTTCTTACCCTTTGTCATATTTCTCTTTGGTTTGTAGTGGTCTTCCTTTTTTGATCATGGTTCTGGGATCCTGTTAAAGTGCTTTGGTTTGGTTTTGGGTAATTCTCTCTATTAACTAGTTTATTCTCCATGTAACTGTCTGTTGCTTACCTTCACTTGCCCTTGTAGCTCTTGTCATTGTATGCAGGTAGTTCTACTGAATGTTTCTTTTTAAAAGTTGCTGTTTTTATCTGGCATGGTTGCCATGTAATATCTCAGCACATTGATACAATTTATGTGTACCTTAACGAAGTTCAGTGCATACTCAAGACATGACACAATTCAATTTAAACTCTACTTTGTAAAAATGTTCTATTGGTTCACAACCTGACTTGTTACTAGCTGCTAATTTAATATTACATGTAGCCATTACTGAAATATATTGGCATTTCTAAATATATTAGTATTGAGCAGCTTCCTACCTTACATTTATAAATTAATACATGTACAGTCACTTTATTGGTCATTTATTGGTCAATAATTTGGATCTAAAATAGTATTAATATATTTCCTAGGTTTTGGTCAACGACCATTTGTTCACAACTAATTATTTTGATACATGTATTAAATTATTGCTAGTCAGCTAATCAAGAGAAAAACTCCTATACCTAACTTATGTGCACTTCAATGGCCTGGCACAGGGACCCTTGAATCATTCTCTGTGATGGATCCAGACCACTACTAAACACCACTTGAGTAGCTTGGCATCATAATAAATAATCAAACCATTATAGTAGAACAAAATAAGAATTCTGAATAAAATTCTTTATCAATTGCTTACAGTATTTAATTCATATTTATAGTAATTCCAGAAAAGTACCTGTTGATTTCAAATTTAAATTTTTCTTCTGCCAAGATGGTGGCTAAAAATAATGGGAGCAATTTTGCCCCCTTGTTTTGCCAAAAGTATTTGTATTGACTAATACTAATCTCTCATTTTTGACACATATTGTTTCTTAGTTGCATAATACAAATAAATCTAAATTAATCTAATTGATCTAAATACAATATTTCTAATCATCATTTCTTTGATCTTATTCTCACTTCACACAACATTTGCAGCTTATTTTTTATTTGTTTGGATGATGTTACATTTCTGCTTCTCTGCCAAGCATGGTTTTGAAGGGTGTTATTCCTATTGTAGAATGTACTGATGTATTATAGAAATACTCAGGGCCTAATCTAACATGCTTCTTGGCACAGGTGTGCCTCATAAATTTAAATCCATGCCTAAAACTTCAGAATTCCATGCCTCAAAAATATAGTCATAGCCCATGATCAGTGCATGTTTGAGTCTGTCTGAGCTATCCCCACTATTAAATATCCCCAATATTTAAAATTAAATATTACCAAAATTTCAATTGTTTGTTTTGATATTGTCTATATTATGCTTAAATATTGTCCACACCATGTTAAATATAGGATACATAATATACCCAGTATGATAGCAAAATATAGGTTAAAATGGGCTAATGTCATACAGAGGCTAATGTCATACACACTAACTAAATTGTAATTGGATATATTATGTTGACGCTGTGTGGCCTATTGATTTTTGTCTCTAATGCACAGATAAGCACAACAGACAATGGTTGCATTTATATAGCTAGTAGTCAATGTGTTGATACACAGTTACTTTGAGTGTAAAACAAGTTGCAAGGTAAGTGTAAAACATCCTTATTGATATATCTTTTAATCATAAAGTTGTCAGGTCTCTTGCATTTGTATTCTTTGCAGGACAAGTCATGGACTTGTATGGTTTTTATATATCCTACCCTTATGTATATTTTAATGTCCAATTAATGTAGGGATGTACACTAATGTGAATATTGCAGACATTTTCACCCAATTTGGAAAAACGCAATTTCTTATGTGAATAATGCATATTTTAAAATTATCTGTTTCTTTTCAGATTATAAATTTAATATCAATAGAGAGCTGAATAATTAAGCTTTAAAATGTTATAATTATTTATTTTACTATAACTGTAAATAATAAATATATTTTTGATTTTTAGAATTTGAGATCCACCTCAAAAAAAGCAAAAAATATTGTTTGGATAATTCTCACAAGCTGTTCCACCATCTACGAAGTTAGGTCCCAGTTCTTCTACATCTGTAAAGGCAAACAGTTCTATTGCTGCTGTAAATGGGTCATTGTTAACTCAGATATGTGCTTCTGCATCATCTGATTCTACATCAAGTCCAACTGCTGATTTAAATGTGGCAGAGGTTGAGGATGGAAATGAAGTGTCTGCTCAAACAACAACAATAAGTAAATCAAAGATTAAAAAGTCATCAGCCATACAACTACAAGCTTTTAGTTCTGATGACTACATCTGGCTTCAATTGTTTAGTGAGAAAAGAGGAGGAAAGGACAGTAGGCACATGGTTTATTGCAGCATTTGTTCTCAGACTCAATTTCAAGGTATTGTAAAACTTAATTCTAAAAAAGATATCCCTGCCATTTGTACCACATCTGGTGCCATATTTCAGCAAGCTCATGTGGATGAACATGATGCATCTGATGTTCACAAAGTATGCATGGATAGAGTAAAGCAGATAAAAGCATTAGAAGCTGGAAAGATTATGGAAGGCAAGACAAAGTTAGAGAAGGCATTTAGATTTGCTAACACTGCATTGCAAAAAAAACTGGCTAGCATTTTTCTATCTGTGTACAATGATGCTAAATGAGGTACACTTTCTGCGTGGTCTTTTCCTTCAAGATACATTGCCAAAATAATGGGAGATCACCTTGATTTGCCATCACTGCATACAGATTTTCTCCCAACAGAATCAGATCTTCAATATGTCACCCACACTTTCATTGAGAAGCATTGTTGACAATCACTGAAACTGACAGGTTGACATTCAAGAATGTTTTTGAAGAAGCACTAGTGATTTCCTTATGAATGGATGGTGCTGTTGGTAAGCAGAACAATGATAACAAGCATGTGATGGCAAAAGTTATTGATAAGATGGCTAATCACATACACTGTATCTTGGTTTTTCACAATCTGAAGAAAAAGGTTCTATGGGTCTTTATGAAGCTGTAAAAACAACTAGTCAAAACATCTATATGGAATGGGAAAATCTTTTTGCATTAGTGTCTTCTGTTGTTACTAATGGAGAAAACACAAACACTGGTGAGCACAATTCTCTGTGGTAGAAGCTAACTGATGAAAGAGAAAATAGTGGGATACCATTACCCTTGCTAAAGATTTGGTGTGCTGTTCAACATTTCCAGCTGGCTCATAAGGACATGGTACTTTCAGTTTCTGAATTAAGACACTTGATAAGTGAAAGCAAATATCTGGCTGATTATTTCAATGTCTCTGCTGTAAGAACAAATGGTCTTAAAGAAGCAGTGATTTCAAACAGTATTGAAGATGCTGATATCCAGCAGGCACAGTCAGTTGTTGCACCTGATACAAACTTACAAGATTTTATGCTTACCTATAGAGAGGTTGCATGTGCTGTCCAGGAGCTTCCAAAGGCCAAACTCACAATTGATGACATTCTCCAACTGTCTCTTTCAGAGAACTCCTGGCATCCTATTACAGTCACAGCTGCCAGGATAATAGCAATGAAACCTCACTCCTGTGATGTGGAAAGACTGGTCAGCGCTTACAATATCCTGAAAGATGACGACAGATGTAGTTTGAATTCCACTACCGTAGATGCTTACTTGCATGTACATGTAAATATGGATGCACTTTCGAAGTTCGACTGCCGTGCAGCTATCAAATGGTGGCTGAACAAAAACTGTAGCCATAGAAGTAAGGAGACCCTGAAAGCAATGCAGCAGGAATGGTTTAAGGGAGTATTCTAAATTCTAACTTGTGTGTTCTTTATTTGATGCAATTATATAATGTTTATTATTAAAAAAATATGTTTTTTTTAAATTTTTAATAGTTTTAATTTTTTTTAATTTAAATTTTTTAAATTTAAGTCACAAAACAAGCAATCACAAAGCATTATTTTTTAAGTTTTAAAGGTAATTTTTTTAAACTTCTTTCAAATTTTCAAAAAACACATACCTCTATACCACCTAGCACTCATCTGTGCCTGTAAATTTGAAGCTTAGATTAGGCCCTGGAAATACTCTATCATTTCTATCACCTTTCTCCATTTATTTCCTCCCATTCTTGTTGTGGCAACTCTTATTATTATATTAGTTTAATTAATGTTTAGTTCAACCTTTCAACAGCTCCATTGGCTTGTGGATGGTAGGCTGTTGTCTGTTCACTTACCATTTCCAATAATTTTGTCATTTCTTGTAATAATCCACTCTTGAATTATGGTCATTTGTCAGTTATTTTTGTTTCCATTGGTCCAAATTTCAATGTCCATTTTTCATCACTATTTCCACCATCTGTTTCATTGCTGTACTTGCCATTCATATATTCCTTACATACTTTGTAAAGTTATCCACTATTACTAGTAAGTATTGATGTAGCATCATCCAACTAACTAAGCTGCTAACAAAAGAAAGTCAGTTAAAGAAAACTAAAATCAAATTTAGAATGTGATTAGAAAAATATATTATAGAACTTTATTATCAACTTAGATTAGTGTGTATAATACAACCCAGAAATATTAGTGCAATATAGAATTAGTATTTGCTGATTCTACTAATTTTGCAAAACAAAATGGGCAAATTTGCTTCCATTATTTTTAGCCATCTTGGTAGACAAATAATTCAAAATTTGAAATCAACAGGCACTTTTTTGAACTAACTATAAATAGATTCAAATTCAATGTAACAATTGATAAAGAAATTTCTTTGGAATTCTTTTACTTATTTTCTACTATGGTTTGATTACTTAATAGAATGTCAAGCAAAACAAGTGGTGTTTAGTAGTGGTGAGGATCCATCACAGGAGCAATTCAAGGTTCCTTTCAGATTTGAGATATCCAAATTATTTAGTGAATTATTGCTGTTTAAAAAGAAATATTTCAGAGTGTAATACAAGTAAAGGTTCATCTATGACATAGTAGATTGACTGCATATGTTTTAGGTAAAACAGAGTGTGACCCAATGACACAGCAAACCAAAAAAGATTTTATTGAGTTGCTTAGCAAGTATGATAAAATTGCAAAATTAGTGCCCATTACCCAAATCAGATGAAAATGTCCCCTTTCAAAAATTTGAATTGATTAGAAATTCCAGTAAAAGTGACTGAGCTTCATCTGAGATGACCTTTAAAAAGGAATATTCTAACATATTTGAAATGTGTTTGAAATCATTAGCAAATAAATATGCTAGCATGAAATATATTGTAACATTGTATTATGTACCATTTGTTTTACTATTTATTAACAAGAATGTAAATAATATATGTACACAATATAACATAAAATCAAATTATTTAAATAAATTTGAAATCAAGGACTCTATGATGACCAGACCTCAGAAAATGGTGTTATCACTAACAATTCTGAAAGTGCTAATGTTCTAAATGCAAGCATATTTAAGCTTCATATCCCAGAGAGAGAGTATTGTTTGTACAGATGTTGAGAGAATCTTTTTGAATATTATGCATATTTTTGTTCACCACAACATCAAGTTTATTGGTGCTTCACTGAAAATATCATATGATAATTTCATAGAATAAAGTCTCATATTTGGTGAAAAATTTAAAAACTGTCATTAATATTTAGTTTTTTTCCTTAATTTGAAATAGAAGTAGTTGCAGCATTTCCCTTGTATTTGATATCTTCTTTATTGTTCAGGAATATTTTTGTAGTAATATTTTATTAACATTGGCAATTAATTCAAAACAGTAAGCAATAATGTAGAAGGTGATTCTAAGTCCCTACATTTATATTTTTCAAAATAACACCATTGCAGTAAGTGACCCACATTCCAACAGAACAACAAAGATTTTGGTAATTTGCCATTGTAACAAAGTAACAGTAAAGATCCACCAAGGACTCACTTTCAATGACAACCAACTAAAAAGCAGTTTCCAAGAAGAGAATTCCAAACTTGCAAAAGGTGCTACCCTATGTGTCTCTAATTGTTAATTTCTAGCTCATTAGTTCTTATTTCTCAGCTCATGTAATAATAATAACAGCATTTAATTGCCATGTATTCACATTAGCCAAAAGCTTGTTATCATCACAGTGAAAGGTGTTAAGTGCATGTTTGAATTGCAAACAATTGATAAACAGTTCTTATTCCCTATACATGATCATATACCTAACTTAATTCCATCCATGATTTGGGCTGCCTGCCAGAATAAAGTGTGTTGGCATGCTAAACTCAGAGGAGTAACTCCCAAATTGTTGGCAGAGACTTGATTATAACAAGATACATTATAATGCCTAAAACAGGGTTAGTGATATTAAATAAAAGCAAAAAGCAAATGCAGTTGAGTGAGACAAAGTATATTTTACTGTTTCCTCACTACAAGTCTCTCAAGTATTTATACAAAATGATTGAATTATTAGCTGTAATTGTTAAGACTTTTTGCAATCACAAATTCCCTCTTAAAATTAAAGAACAATAACATTTTACTTAAATTTGAGGGGACAAACAATTATTAGATCAAAATACTACACTAGAAATCTTAGCAATAACATCAATTATGTCAATGGGACGACATTAGCTACAATTAGAACATGATTTAGCTCAAAATTACAAAAGTTGATTGAAATAATAAAAAGAGTGCCCTGAGTGACTCTACATGCCCCCTTGCTCAACTAATTTTGAGGCAGTAGCTGAACTGGTGGACCTGATAATAACTCAACATTTCAGCTGCTAGGACTTCATCCCAATTAGTGACTTCAGCATACTGGGGCTGCTTTGTAATCTGCATAAAAGTCTTGTTGTGAAAATAAAAGAATCAGATCTCAGGCAGTTGTGTATGAGGTTGTTGAGCCTTCAAGAGAAGGTATCATAAAATCACTCATAAGGATAGAGTCCCTTTAAGGCAACCATAAGTGTCATAAGTGCATCTGTGTCCAAGGTATGCATGTTATCTGCAGTTGAGGCATTCCAAATTGCAAAGTGGTGAGTATTCTGAGTTAAGGAAAAGGAACTTAGTGTCAGCAGTGGCTCCCCCATGTATTTCTTCAATGTCTCTGAAAAGATGTTGATATCAGAGAAGGTGATTCCAAGCTTATTAGTAATCATCACTGGGGATAGATGTCGTAAAGATCTACTGGCACCTACCAATCTAGTGTAATAGTTCTCAAAATGTTCCATAGCACTCTTGTTCTTTCCAGGTGATGCAGGAAGAGAGCATGAATGAAGCAACCAATTCTTTACTTTCCAGGAGGCTTGGCAGACAGAAATCTAATGCACACAGTGTTTGTCTAGTTTTTATGAGTTGCTTTATCTATTGGCAGCTGTAGTTGAGGCTCATGCATTAAGAAAATAGTGAGTATCCAGATGGCTCCACATGATTGTATTCTGGGCAGATGTTTCTCTGAAAACAGACATTCCACAAAGTTTTGACAATCTTGCATGTTGTGAGACATCTGATGGATCAAGAATACTGTGATGTAGGACTGTGAATGTTAATAGTTGGCCACCTGGTTTTGGGGCTTCAATTGGCTTTAAGTGAGGCCCAAACCTCATCTATTTCACATAAGGTAGCAGCACACTGAGCTAAAGCAAAGCTGATGTTGAGGTCAGTAATGGTGGTAAGGCATGACATGTTGATGTTAATAGACTCTAATGTCTGGGCTTGAATAACTGAATCAAAAATAAGGCAAGTATCAACTGCTAAGCAATGAGTAGGTATCTTCTTACACATGAGTAAGTTGGTATAAACTAGCTTTGCCACTGAGATCACATTAGTGTAATACATGCTAATCAGATGGTAGGTGTTCTTGTAGAGCATAGTAAAATTTGATGTATAGTAATCATTGTTAACACACTTGAACTTCTGTATTGTGAGACAAACATAATTCAGATAAGAGGTGTTCAATGGATCAAGAATACTGTGATGTAGGACTGTGAATGTTAATAGTTGGCCACTTGGTTTTGGGGCTTTAATTGGCTTTAGGTGAGGCCTAAACTTCATCTATTTCACATAAGGTGCTGGCAGTCTGTGCAAAAGCAAAAGGGCAGTTGGCACTCTTGTAGAGTATAGTAAAATTTTCCATGCAAAGGTGTAGATTTTCAACTGCTTCAGGTATATCATTCTGATACTCCTCCTTAAAAAAGCCTACCATATATTCTTGACTTTTGCTAGCCAACTTGTGATCTCTAGCTGCTCTATGATGTTTGGCTGACAGACCTCATCAACTCTCAAGAAGTATATAAATAACAAACTGGCAAAGTCAATGTTAATACACTTCTCACTTCTATATCATTCTCAATTATTAATAAACTGACAAAGGTTGTTAAGGTTAAAGCCTTTGTGAAACATAGTGTGAATGGTACTACACCAATACAGACAGCTTAATCCTTCTCATAACAAATTATTACATTAATGTAGCATCTGCTACCAAGCTTTAACAGAGAGTAAATGATTCTTTTAAATTATTGTTCCTTGTTATATGCAGGTAGGGATGTACTGATGTTAATTATTTAACTCTGACATGAGATACACTGTTGTTAATCTTTACTTAAATTAAAGTAACTTGATACTGTTTAGGTATACTACTGTCACAGTTCTTCTCCATGATCTGGCTTTGGCCTCTGGCTGACTCCAATCTCTGAATCAATCCACATGTGCCTCCATCATTTATCAAGTAGTTCCAAGTCTCAGCTCAATGATGTTCTTATGTGTTCCCTATCCTAACTCAGTGCAGCTCTCAATGTTGTTTGTAACTGACTTAAACTCAATTTGTAGTGTATAGTTAGAGTACTTCACAACCTGGCAATGTCACTAGCTGCTTAATAAATATTACTTCTGCCATTACTGAAAACTATTGACTTTAATTAATATAGTTAGATAAAGTAAATAATTGCCTGCAGCTTCCTACCTTACATTTAAATAACAGAACATGCTTGGTCTAATTATCAGTCTGTTTATAGGTCACCTAGTTTGACAATATAATATAGATATAACCTATGGTAGGCTATCCAGCCTTTTCTCTGATATCAATTATTTAATACATGCAAACAAATGAATCAGTAGTCAGCTAAACAGAGAAAAACTCCTATTCATACACTTAACCTAAATGCAGGTTCATGGCTTGGATCAAGGACCCTCAAGTTGCTCCCAATATGTGCCTAAGCCACTACTACTGCATTTACTGTTTAGCTTGACATGATTTATAGATAAGCAAACCAAATGAAATCTAAAGATAAGATTTTCAAAGAATTTACTTCAACAGTTTCCAAATTAATTTCAGCTCTATTTATACTCTAATTCAAAAAGTACCTGTTGTTCAAAATTTGAATTTAATTTGTCTGCCAAAATGGCTAAAAATAATGGAAGTGATTTCACCCCCTTTGTTTAGTCAAATTATTTGATGACAAGTACTAATTTGCTATTTTATTACATAGTTGCATTTACAAAAATAATGATGATAATTAAACTTAAATTGTTGTCAATTAATNATAAGCAAACCAAATGAAATCTAAAGATAAGATTTTCAAAGAATTTACTTCAACAGCTTCCAAATTAATTTCAGCTCTATTTATACTCTAATTCAAAAAGTACCTGTTGTTCAAAATTTGAATTTAATTTGTCTGCCAAAATGGCTAAAAATAATGGAAGCGATTTCGCCCCCTTTGTTTAGTCAAATTATTTGATGACAAGTACTAATTTGCTATTTTATTACTTAGTTGCATTTACAAAAATAATGATGATAATTAAACTTAAATTGTTTTCAATTAATAAATCATAATTTGATCTTAATACTGACTAATCCTTTGATCTTCTCTTCTTTAGCAGCATTATTGTTTGGATTATGCTACATTAATCAGCATTGATAACAAACAGTATAATATCTATTGAACAGGTTAGCTTCCTTGAGTTAATCATCCACCAGAGCTTATACTGTGTCCCTCCAAAATATTATCATGTACAAATCTGACTGCCTTTCACATAGCAATTAAATAAGGATGGAGAATCTCATCTCTGACTTTTGAAATCTTCATTTTTCTGTCTTTGTCCCTCCTTGACTGGACACTAGCAGAATCAACTGACAAAGGGGGCTCAAGGGGGTTATCAAATCACTCTGTGGCAGTTTAGTGTTTACAATGTTAGTGAAAGGAGCATGAAAATCACTAGAAATGTGCTCCTTTTGCTCAACATAAGGGGTGTTGTCCCCACATAATCATGGGAAACTTGCTCATGTAAGGAGTGCTGTCCCCCTACATAGTTGCCAGAACTGGATACAGTGTCCTCTCCATGTCTCCCTCATTTGGTCATTCAGCTCTCCTTTGTGGGTGGTGTGGTTCTCTCTTGTCTTGTACCATCTGAGTGAGGTTCCTCCTATCTCACTCATCTCCAGGTTGGCAGTTGATTTTCCTGTCATTTCATCTATTTGAGCTTGGTTACTAAACAAAGAGATGAGATTTAAGTCCTACTCTTTTGGGTTAAGATAATTTTTATCACAGGCCCTACATTTGGGCAAAATATAGGTAGTGATACTGTCACTACTATTTTCTAAATCACTATCAAATTTGATTTCAGTGAGGTCATCTTCCTCACACTCAGTTAAGTTAATATAAGTTTTATACTCATCAATACTGTTGTCAACTAGTGTAAATTCACTGCTGTTATCAATAACTACATTCTCAATGTCTCAAACAGCTCTTTTGATCATCTGAAAATGGTGATCTAACACCTTAGTAATTGTGAAAGGACCTTGCCAATTATTGGCAAACTTATGTACTTGGTTTTGATCTGTGATTTGGCAAGGAAAGTAGGTGAAGACCTTATCTCCCTGCTTATGTGGTTCACCATACAGCTTTTGATTGAAGTTGCACTTCTGGTGGATCACTGACTGGTTTGCATTATAACAGATGGTTAAGTGGACTTCCTGCATCTCATGCAGAATGCAATCAATGTATCACTCCAAACTAAGCTTGTGGTACTCCAGGTACATAATAGACAAAGGCATATTTGCCTCACAACCAAACATGGCTTTAAACACACTCACTTTTTTGTGGAATGGACAGCTGTGTTATAAAAATACTCTATGGCTTTGACAACAAATTTCCAATTTCTCCCAGCAGCTCTAGATAAAGTAACTCAAATTAGTTTAATTAGGTTACAATTCAATCACTCCACTACACCATTTGACTGTTGGTGGTATGCAGTTGTAAACTTGTGCAGAATTTCAAGTTCTTTCATAAGAGTTTCCATTAGGTGGTTATCAAACTGAGGATATGATCTGAGATTAAACACTCCAGTGGGCCTATTTTGAGGACCCATTCCTACAATATCTCATCACCAACAATCTCAGTGGTGGTGCTGTCTAAGGGGACTAATCTGGCATATTTTGTGAAATGGTCAATCATAATGAGCAGATACTGATACCTTTTGTCAACACAAGATAGCTTTTCTAAGTCCATGTGGACCACTTCATTGGTGTGCACAGCTGTGTGACTTTGAAGCTCAGCTTTTTGTTCTGGAAAATTGCCCATTCCTTGCAAAAGGCAAGTCTTGCGTTTATCAATGACATCAAGAACAGCAGCATGAATGCCAATTGTCACATAGTAAGTATTAAATGTTATTTCAGTCTGTATAATACCTAGATGTCCATGGTTGTGGATTTGTTAGACTACATCACAATGGAAGTATTCCAGTAGTGCAGGCAGTTATTCTGGCTGTTGGTGTAAAGTAAGCCTTTCTCATTCACTCTCCAATAATAGCACTTAAAGTAGTGATTCACAACTGGGCTAAAAGGATACATGGGATTACTCAGCCTCTGAATAATCTCAGATAATACCTTATCATGCTGTTGAAGTAAAACAATTTCTTCTTCAGTAATCTCCTCTTTAATTAAAACTGGCAGGATTGCCTTGCCATGATGATCAGTACTTATCTCTGGGAGGAGCTCATATTTGTTGAGAGGTATGAAAATGGAAGGTGTCTTCTCTCTAGGCAGTTTCCATAGATCACATTCATATCTTGGGAGGGTGGTCCAATAGTCTGCATTGAGATGAAGCCTCCCAGGATGATGTCAGATAGAGAAAGTAAAGTTGTTTAAGTACTTTATAAATCAAGCTACTATATTTTACTTGTTGCCAGAAAACATTTTAAGCCAAACTAGGGCACTGTTGTCAGTGCTTACCACAAAGGCTGGACCAAGGAAAAAATTAGCAGAACTTCTTTAAACTTTCTACCAAAGTTGCATCTCTGATTTGGTAGCACCATAGTTTCACTCAGCCTTCCCTAACTTCTTGCTGAAATATTGGACAGGGCTCTAAACACCCTCTATCACCTGACTTAGCATGCCACTAATAGCAACTGTGCTGGCATCACAGTTGACAATGAATTCCTGGGTGTAATCAGGTGTATTTTGGCTGGGGATCTTTCTAAGTTCCAGCTTCACAGCATAGCATCCAGTTTCTCTTGTTTGGACCAGGTCCATTTAAACTTGATATTATGCTTCAGCAGGTATGAGATGTGCTTTTTTTGTTATCCAGCTCCAGGATGAAAGCTTCATAATATTTCAGAAACCCCATGAGCCTCTGCACATCTTTCTGGGATCATGGTGTTTTGATTCAACCCAAATAGTCTTTTGCATCATGTTTAATGGAAATTTTACCAGGTTCTATAACTCTTCCAAGAATAGTAACTTGTTGCTGTATGAGCATGCACTTGTTACTGTTGACCAGCTTCATAAATGATGGTAAGTGTCCAGTTCAATTTTTCCATGTGTTTGCTGAATGTATTACTCAGAACAAGAATATCACCCATGTATGCAGAGATACCCAGTTCTAACATGTTGGCTCCATTCTTCAAGATGTGGATGACATAGTGTTGAAATGAAGCCAGGGCATTACAAAGCCTAAAGGCCATGTATTTCCACTCAAAAGGCCATACAGCATAATAAAAGCTGTTTTAGAAATATCAGATGGTTTCATTGGTACCTGCCAATAGGCCTTACAAAGGTCTAGACAGGAGAGAAGATTGTAGTGGCTTGCATCATATAACAAATCCTTGATCTGTGGAAGTGGATATGCATCCTTGACATTTATATCATGAGCTTCTAGAAGTCAACACAGAGACAATACTTTTCAACTTGCTTAATAAACATGGTAGGTGCAGTGTAAGGACTGTTGCTGCTTTGAATAATTGCACTTTTGATTAAATCATTAAACATTTACTCATAGTTATCCTTAAGACTTTCAGGCACTCTCTGAACTTGCAGGTGTATAGGTCAATCATGCTTAGTTTCAATTGAGTGCTGTTCACCAACAGTTTGACCTATGCTGATTGTTCTGTAATTGAAAACCTTGTTCTGTCTCCATAGCAACTTAACCAGTGACTCATGTTTTTCAGAACTGAGATGTGGATGTGACTCAGCAGAAACAGTAGGAATCCTGATGGTGTCAGAAGATTCACTTAAATTGTAGATGGCCATAAAAATCAGCAAACAATCAGCTGTTCTGTGCTCTAATCAAACAGGTGTAGCAATAATCTCCAAAGAGGTAAGGTTCAACTGGGGCAGAGAAGTTGAACTATTTAGAATGGGGACACATTTTTTGCCATCTTTAATGTGGCACAATTCAGGCAAAAAATTGATGCCATGGAAATACTTTCCTTTTTGCACAGCAACCATGATATCACCTGCATACCTGGTTTCAGTAATAATGGCAACTCTCTTCCAATGTTGTGGTTCTATGGCGACTGCTTCAACAAATTTAAAAGAAATTTCATTGGCAGGAGTGGTGGTCAACTCCAGGGGAACCTTGCTTTCTCTAATTGAAATTATGTTCTTTCTGTAGTTGATGACACAAACATTACATTCCAGAAAGTCGTTTCCTAGGATAATATCATAAGGCAGAGACTGGTCATGGGTATCAATGACAGCCCAATCCACTTTGAAAAGCTCTTTGCAGATTCGCAATTCGACATTAGGCACTCTGCCTTTCAAGTAGATGGTGTTGCTTGAGGCATCAAGCAGGCGGATCACTAGAGGATCAATGCTGAGGCTCCTGTATCTATAGTGGCATTTATTAATGTTCCATTGATGTCCACAAGAATAACATTGGCTCAAAGTAAATTGATTACAATCAAAACATCCTGTGCACGTTTTACAGGAGGCAGTGCTCCACTTAGCTTAAATGACTGATTGAATCAGAATCAACAGCAGAAGGGGCTTCCTCCAAACATGGCTCATTGATAACAAAAACATTTTCATCCACTATGAGACAAATGGCAGCACTACTGTTTGGTTTGATATGGCCTTTCTGCCCACAACAGTAACAGTGGGTCTGAGAATCGTCAGACTTTTTCTTAGTTACAGATGTATCTGATAATGGAGATACCTTTTTGGTAAGTTGACTGAGTTTCATTTTGCCTACGTCTTTGCTGATTTGGGTAGAGTTATACATCATGTAAACAATGCTCCCAGATAACAATTTTGGTTGTTTTTATGTTGTTTAAAGTTGTTTCATAGTTTTGGTTGTTGCAGCAACCATTAACATCATAATAACAACTGTTAATACTAATTTGAGCAACTACAAATTTGCGATTTTAACATTCAAGCTGACCAACCACATTTTTTTGCTATCTATTAATGTTATTAATAATAATATGCCAGCTCTTGTTATTATGAGCACTATATAATGAATTCAATGGTTAGCAGGAAGGTGTTCCATCTAAAGATAATATGCTCTACACACTTCCAACTGTGACTTTAACTCAACCAAATGATGCCCAGTTATACATTACAATTCATAATATGATATTGGCCGTCATCAGTGGAATGTTTGTGGAAACATGTGGTATTAGTCACCACTGATGCCATCAGTGGCCCATTGGTGGACCTATTGGCGGCATCAATGGCAATTTTTGCAATAAACAATCAGTGAGCAGTTCTTTGCATATAGAACTCAATTCATTATTTTGATTACTAGATCCTTTTAATATAAAGAAATGAATTGTGAACAGCTTTTTCGAAATTTTAAATTTGTGAAAAATTATAATATACCAGATAAGTAAATTTTCAAAATAATTTATTCATGAATATTTGGACACCTTGAAATTGACTTTTATATAAAAAGTTACATTTGAGCAAAAGAGATTTTTCACGATTTAAGAAAGTACTATTTCAAAATTGTACTTACTTTTAAAATTTTAAATTTTTGTTAAATTTGGCAGATTTTCATGCTTATTGTTATCATTTATAACCAAGACATTCACTGAGTTTAGCAAATGTTTATTTTAAATAATCAATGACACCACGTCAAAGATATTGTCATGCCCTTTGTTGGGTTGTGTTTGCTCAAACAGCAATGTTTGAACAGATTAGTAATATAAATTTCATGAAATGGAAAAAAGCAATGCTGAAGCAATCATGGTCAACACATAAAACAACGTTGTTACGACCTCTAAATATTTTTTTTATTCATAAAAAACAACCAAAAAGCAACCTAATGTGACATTGTTGAAGCAACATTGTTTTGACTCATGAAATGGTACCATTTCGACGTTAAAACAACGTTGTTTTAGATACAGAAAACAACCACATAACAACACAAAACAACGTTGTTTCGACCTTAAATGGTTATCTGGGCTGATAGCTTTCCAGATAATTACGTTAAGTTTTCTTTCATAAAATATGTATTGTTATTGTAGAATCAGTGGCTGGAAAAACTTAACTAGAAACTTAATTGACTCTGCAGAAGGTTTGATTAGCGTTTGGTACAGCAACGATTCCGAGAAACAGGTTAACATAGAACTTAGAACATAACTTATAGATGTAACATTGGTAATTCATCCAAGTAACCAAACTACTTTAGGTGCGACACCAGATGACCAATTCTTATGGCTTCCAGCCAAAGTTGAACATCCAGGAGTAAAGTGCTTAACCTATTGACTGGTGCTTCTCTCTCAGTCTCTCAAGTATTTATACAAAATTATTACCTAATTGTTAACACTTTTTGCAATCACAAATTCCCTCTCAAAATTAAAAAGCAATAACATGTTACTTAAATTTGAGGGGACAAACAATTATAAGATCGAGTGACTCTACAATATTTTTTCATCAAATTTCCGAGCAATTTTTTTCTTCAGATCACTAAGATTTTGTAGTATGAAGACATCATACACGCGTGTCTTAAGTACTCCCCCCCTCAGATATAATCCACCGGAGGTAGATATGATTATTTAGTAGCCATCGTAGCCTCTTTGGAGCTCCAACTTCTTGAAAATAACAGACGACATTTTTCTTTAGTTGAAGGGAAGGCATGCGCTCATAGCATGTTTGTATAGTTATGATAATCCACTGTTTCATTAAAGAAAAATGGCTGCACCTCATTTCTCTTTTCTAGCCAGAGGATTCCTCCAAAATCAGCTGCGGTGCAAATCCCATCATTTCTAGGGTTGCGAGACTAAGATTTTAACCAAGATCACCAAATCTATCTCCAATGGTTTTATTATCTGTGAAGTGTATTGAAGGCACGTGTCTACCACTCTTTTGCAAACCACAAAATCTTGAAAACATGAAGAACAAATTCGTTCAGAAAATTGAGGAAATAAATTACATGAGACACGGTGCTGTGAATAATGTCAGCATGTAATTAAGGAAAATGGTAGTTTCTTTGAAAGCTTTTTGTGACATTAGTAATTCGTTATATTGTGAATTCAAAAATGTTTCATTTCATTGCAATCAAGTTTGAACTATGCGGATAATTTGAAGGGTGACTTATGATTCACCTGGCATCTATTTAAAAATGCATTTATATTATAGTACATGTAAAAGGAATCTTACACTGGTGAATTTTGTACGGAATTTTGCATAAAATTACGCAGTGCAGCACACGAACTTAGAAACGTTGTTTGGAGTTTTTGCTATATTTAAGAGTATACTTGCACAAACATTGACATGGACAGCACATCAAACTGGTCTCCACTGACATTCGAATGAATCACCTCTAATTATAAAGACATTGTTCTAACATCTCCCATAATTTACTATGTGAAATACAATGCTATCGAAACACTTTTTATGATGCAAAAATGCTAGGAAGTCGAAAACATTTTAAAATACAAAAGATAGATTGTATTTTTGCAAATATTGATTAAATTTAATAATTTAACGCCATTCTATTTCTGGCAAAATATAGACGTAGATTTAAATCACATTTCGAAGTTTTAATATTAATTAAATATTAACCAATTACAAAATAGAATAGGGACTTACAAATAGACGACATTAAACCCGAATCCAAAATAAGGTTTCAAATTTGAAACTTGGCACAGTACATTAGTGGATCTGAAAAATTTTGGTGAGCTACTGAAGTCAACACTTTCTGTGAAATACGTAAGTCACATTTCTCAGCTGAATTCTTCTTTTGTATAAAAACAGCTGAAGTATTTCATGTTTCAAAGTCGTTTTTTTTAACTGCAACTGCTAACAACAGTTGTTTTTGATGTGGAAGTTATTACTTAAAAATTTCTGAAATCATTAGGCTATTTAAGGGACACATGCAATTTGTGTAATTCAATGATTACATAGTAATAAGCCTGACTTTATTGAGATGAGCCCATTTATGTAAGATATTTTGATCATTTGTTTATATAGATGTAACCCAGTGACCCAGTAGACCGGCGACCCGGTTGCAACTCTGCTTCAGATTTCTTCAGTACTTCCTCCAATAGTTTTGAATGCTACGCATACAAGTCAATTATCAATATTTTCGCAATAAATATCAATATTAAAAATGCTCATTCTGATAAACAATGAAGTAACAGCGTAGCCAATAAGAAAAAACAAATTTGTTATAATTATAATTTAAATATTTTGGTTGCAATTGCAGTTGTTAACTCAACGAGTGAAACAATTCGCAAGCGTTTGTAAACAAACTGGATAATTGCCTAATCTGTCACATTCCTTGTAAAGTTTACTTTGTTTGTCACGCCGTATTTTATTGTTGTTACCGGTTGAGAGAAGACTGTCGAATCTGTTATCTAGTTATTTCTTTGTTAAATGGTGAAGATCTTCCTTTGGGCTTCCATTTCCATTATTGCAGCATGTGGTACTATTTTATATTATCGTAAATCTTGAAAATTTAAAGTTAATATTCATAATAATATAAAAATGCTGCAAGCGCTGTAAATTTCAAAGTTCGTGCAAAATATAAGAAAATGATAATAGTAAATCTAGGAAATTTGAAAAAATATCATCGTTTTCCTATAATCCTAACACGCATGTTATATATATATATATATATATATATATTTATATATATATTGCACAATATGAGTAATTACCATTTTTTGTTATATTACAATTCTAGCTACATTAGTTCCCCTATCAAAAGGTCATATTTGAATTTGTTTGAAATCAAATTTACGACAACGATTTGGAAACGTGACAATAAAAATTTGATAGAAATACATATCGAAGCAAGAATTAAAGCATTCAATTTCAGACTCAGCTGCAACAATTATTTTCTATTACCCTTCTAAATAATTTCTATTACAATTTGCGAATCGGTGTTGAATAAAAGAGGCATGCAAAATTTTATATTATTAGCTTGAATTCAAAATGATGCAGCTTTGGATGATCTTAGCAGATAGTCAAATTGTGCAGTGCTGGTTATTTTGCTTATTCATGTCTAAGTTATGTATTGTTTTTTATAGGCTGAAATTCTTCTTGTTAAGTCATATAGAATACATTTTGTGCTTTGCTCCTAGAGCAATAAACTTTTCAGAAATATTAATACTAATAATAGTAAATAGAGTAAGACGTCTTTACAACCTTATTGATAATAAATGTTGAATCTAGCGCATAACATTTGATTAATGGTTAAGGGTCTATAAATAGCCTAATAAATATGTTAAGACGAAGAGCAAAGAAAGAATTAACTGCCTCCAGTAAAGTAAAGCACCGTATTAACTACAGTTAACATTGCTGATCACAGCTGATAAAGTCAATGGCATTTTGTCATTTAGTTTATATTTAATTTCAGTCATCTGCAACAAATTTTGAGGACTCAATGAAATGTCAGATTGAATTATAGGTTAAATTCTTACAGAAAATTTCCCTAAAACTTCTCGAAGTATTGTAATATCAAACAACACATTTTTCATGCAAACTATCCGTTTCTAAAAAAACAACACTGAATAAAAAAACTACTAGGTTATTTCAATTTAATATCAAAGATCATGAATCCCATTGCTATCAATCACGATAATTCTTAATGAGTTTTAAATTATAGTATTCATTTCTTGATAATGAAATTATTTTCATATAAAAGTTACAAATGGTTTTTTGAAAACTAATGCACACAATATATCATTTTGCGAAATCATAAATAGGTTTTCAAAAAATATCAAATTTCAATTTGATAACGAATGTAATTTCTATACAAAAATGTAAAATTCGACATGAATTGGGTGTAATTATGTTCACGCTCAACGGATGCTCCTGAATCAAAAGCTTAGTATGCATTTATTTGCATGAACTACTATAAATATATTTAGCAGATAATAATGTAAATAATTTTCTGTGGTCACTTTGCACACACAACTGATATAAAATATAAGATGTTGAATTTTGTAGTTTTTTTAAGGGCATGCACTGGGATAGAGCTCAGTCAAACATTTGAAGTAGGGCACCATACTCAAATTGGTTGAACTACGTCGAAATTCCTCGAAGCTCTCCATAAAACCTATTTCTTGGTTGCGAACAGGTAATGCAGGACGACAAAACAGCTAATTAATTACTCGCGACAATTCAGTAAAAATCAATTATAAAGACGAATTTTTTATTTTTCCAAAATTTTGATTCGGGTTATATGGCATTTTTACGTTTTCCCGCTATAATACGCAAAAACCTTAATGCTAATCAAATATTATATCAAACATTTATAATTTCATGCAATCATGTTAATTATTAGTAAATTATATATTTAGGAAATTTTATCAATACATTAAACTGTTATGAGTGTGAGGATGCCGGTGAAGACCAATGCAGCAGAAAACAATGTGACGTAGGTAAGATTCAAAATAAAGTGTACTCTAAATTTCACATCATACATTTTAGATGTAAAAGCAGAGTTTCTGTTTATTCTCGCTTATATCCCATTAGACGTTTTTCAAATTGGGATTGGGTTTTGAAAAAACATTGTAATTGTTTTCTTTGGAACTGGGTGGACTTTATTATTGCGTTAGTACATTACATGTAAAACAAAATGTATTTATTTACTTCAAGGGACAATTGACAAGAAAGTTTTAAAATTATATTCAATAATTACATTTTTTTAAGTTATATTATGCAATGGCTAATTTCTAAGTAAATGTTAATATACACTGTTGCCTTTTCTATTGGACTATTTTCTGATATGCGGAAGCACTTACAGCTTAGACCCTGTCTCTCTTTTCATCATTCTAAGTCATATTTTTTATGGGCAACTCTAACGTTGGGTCACGAATATTGAGATGCCCCTCTAAAGAAAAAAAACTAAAAAACTTGAACAGAAAGTTTTCCTTCATACAAAAACTTTAGCACTATTAACATTGTTAAACAAAACAAAGAAAGCAAGTTTTAGATACTAAGTTTAAGATCTGGAATAGGTACCGCCTCTGTCATTTTGCATCACACTGCATCACGAAAATACGGAAGGACCTCATGTCTTCCCACTCAGCGTGGCGAAATTATTGACCGTTCCCTGGTTATTGGTGAAACATGGTTTAAGTTTATCGCTGAAATCTTCAGTCGAAATTAAACCTATACATTCAAATACAAAAATCCAATACTATTACAACAAGAAACATCTGCACATCTTGGCAAATGTCAACTAAGAGAAAGAGTTTTTTAGTTTCGTATTGACACGTAGAAAATATGTAAGCGTTGCATTAGAAGGGGACACGGACTAGACAACTCGTTACCTTCATTATGCCATTCAATGAAAAGCCTTAAATGGAGCATTGACAAGCGTTGACGTTGTGGCGAAAGAATATAAGTGGAAGTCGAAAAACTGTCTTGACATCAGCACTAGCAATAGGAAAAAATATTACCACCAAGACTTTCTCTTCGATGGCCTTAAGTTGAAAAACTCTTCCATTCATAACATCAACAATTTGATTGAGATGAAATGTAGATTAATCTTGTCTTATGCTGTTTCAGTGCCAATTGGTTTACCTAGCATAACAGCTGCAACTCCAAGTGTTTCACAACTTTGTAGTTTTTGAATTTATTGTGAGAAAAACGAAAATTTGCAGCAATAAATATTGACATTGACCAAAGGGTCTTTTTCATCCAGCAGTGTTAGCAGGTCATAAATTGGGACATGTCATAAATACTTGCAAAATATTTCAATTTTTTTACATAGTACAATGTACTTTGCACCCAGTATTCTCAAAGCGTTACAACAGGATGCCCAAGAAGTGCTAAATTGGATTTTGCCCTAAAAGAGCCTTGTTGGTCTTATTCTTATTGATAATTTTTTTCATAAATGGATGGAAAAAAAATCTGAAGCCAGACACTCACCCAGTACATATCTATAGCGATATAAGGCATGCACAGTATGTTAGATGAAGCAGTTCAGCGTATGTTTTCTTCAAAATTATACTTGCTTTCAACATATAGGAAGCTGCGTCAATTACAAGAAAGCGAAATTTCTTGAAGTTAAAATCTCCTCCGTAAATTTTGATGATCACTGAAAAAATAAACTGAATAACACAGGGATCGTTAGATTTTAATCGCGATTAATCGTATGAAAAAATATTGGCGATAGATTAATCGTAATCGCTGCTCCCAGACGATTAATAATCGCGATTAATCTTCGATTAATCTACTTCTGATTAAAAATATTCAAAATACAATATCAATTGAAAGATATTCAAAATAGAAAATATCAACTATTATTGTTATTTGAGATTATTTCCTGAAGTCATTTTACTCCACATGTGCTTGTTAGGGTAAAGAAATATTTGGATAGATTGGGGGCTCTTACCCTTATGCATGTACAAAGAGATATGGTCGGATCATTGGATAAAAAGAAATTCACTCAACTTTTTATCAAGCTTCATCAAAGACGAATGGAGCTGCCTTCTTTGATCATCTGACTTTTCTCAGCACTTTTTTATTGTAATAAAAATTTAAAAGCAATGGTCAATTTATCAGTTTTGTTTTGAGGCTACCTTTTTTTAAATATTTTTTCATATTTAAGTAAAGCTATAGCAAGTTATAGGGGCTTTTATAATAATAGACGATAGTTTTTTAAAACAATCTAAATGTAAGTAAAATGACGTCTTTCACAAAAATGCTCCCCTCGAAAAATTCCTGGCTACGGGCCTGAGATAGAGCATAACCTTTGCTGAACAGGCTCTCAACCTGATTAGAAGTTGGCGTGATAAAATCGAGAATTGTTATATATAGAATTAGGCGACATCCAACGCTTCCTAAGTATGTTAGATGCCTAATCATCACACTCTTCTTCTATGTCCGGTGTTAAGTTTTTCTTTTGTAAAACATATGACACAAGAGTAGTTGTCATAGATAAGATCAAACCGAAAATGACACCACGTAACTCAATGGATAAGCATCAACTTAATTGGAATAATCTAGATTAATCGAGCACGCTGTTTACGATTAATCTAATATACTTGACCATCACGATAGATTAATACATCCGATTAATCGCGGTGACGATTAATCATATTGGATCCCTGGAATAACAGTCCTTCTAAGTTTTCAAAATATTACGTTCTCAATTTTGTTTTTGTGTAGTAATACGCCTGACACTACCACACTACCAAAGCATTTCTTAGGTCCTTCTCGAACTTTTTCTCTTGTGGAGCAGTTGTTTTGAGAGCTGTTGTCTTGATTTCAGCCCTGCACTTTTTGCATGTTTTGGTGCCGCAATCAGATTTGTCAACAAGCCGAAATTTTTTACGCTTGGCACGGCTCGTCAACAAGAACCTTTTAATGAGGCTCGCATTAGCTCGATAATTTTTCATAGCTCTTTATTATTTAATAAACATTTTAAAATATGATTATAAGAAAACTATGTTGAATGAAAAAATGTGAAAAATCTGCATAATCAATTCAACAAGCAAAGCTAAATTTACTTTGCTTACTAAAGGCTCGTTTTGGGCTAATAGTATATCCAATGCAATGCTCAATCTCGGCTCGGCTCGGCTCGGCTCGTTGACAAGTCTGGTTGCAATATAGGTCGTACATCAGTATTTGCCTTTAGTTGCCTCGTATTTGAAGCTAACTTAGCATGCTTAAAAACACCTTATTAGACATTGCATTATAAATCTGTAAAATTGCTTAAAAATTTAATATATTTTAGAATTTCAAGTTTGTAAAAGTTTGAATTCCTATTATCTCGATGAGGAGACCAACCAAGCAGAGACTTTGCTAAGAAAGAAATCCTGCGCCAAGCGAAGTGAATGTATTACTAGTTGCAAAAAAGAGGAAGAGGTATTTAGTAGTTAATGTCATGAATAACATAATTAATTGTAAAATAATATATAACTATGTCATACTAAAAAATCTGAAAGAACTGTTTGTAACTTGCTATTGAAAATGCAAAGTAATAATAACTGCACCAAAGTAAAGTTGAAGCTCAATGCAGTAGCATATTGTAAACCAGGAGTGGAAACGGGTTCAATCATCTGTTGAGCTGTCTATAGTCTTGTTTTGACGTGTTTCCAAAGACTACAGAGTAATATTTGATACGGCTCAGTATCCTTGCATTGAAAAGTGCTATAATTCCAATCTTACTGACTTTGTGGATTTATAATTGCCAAAGAAAATACATTTTCTGTGAGCATTCCTTCCACACATTCTCAAGGCGAAATTTTGACATGAGGTCACCTGCAAATAATAGCCCGATATCTTTGAGAAGGGAACTTGTTCAATTAATAATCATCCATGATTGAATTCGGATATTCATTACATTCATTTAGTGCGTCATCATTCGATTTAATTTACATATAATTTTAAACATTAGAATTGACATCGGTTGAAAACACTTCTTTTGCCTTACATTGAGTTGAAGATAAGAGTTCTTAACATACATATAGAAAAAATTGCAAGCTGCTTTGGGTTCACTTTCCAAACGTTTCAATCTGAACATTTTAATAAATCATGAAAAGGACATTTACTTTTTATATTTTTGCTTGCATCGAAAGAACAAGTTAGCGTCAAGTCAGTAATTGGTACATTTGATAAATTATCCCACATAATATGTCAAGAAATCCCTTTCTTCACTCAATGCATTTATGCTTGGTAATGTAAGATCAATACATAATCCACTTAACATTTGAAATGATGTTCTATTAAGTTATGGAATAAATGGCTAATTGTGATCTTTTCCTAGTTGTAGGTCCGTTTGAATCATGCAGGTTGGTCTTCTTTTTTAAAGCTCTTGCTACAAGGTTCCAGGCCGTGTTTTAAGTAAGTCATGGCAGAGCTGCAACCGTGCCTGGTTTTTGAAGACACGGCCCGGCACGGCACGGCACGGTGGGTTTTAGGCACGGCCCGGCACGGCACGGAGTTGCAAAAAAAATTTTTGGACACGGCACGGGTTTTGAAAAATATAATTAGGCACGGCGCGGCACGTTTTCATATTTGGCAACAAATATGGCTTTTAGAATTTTTCAAAATTTCTCTAGTAAATAAAGTGATTATAGCCAGTTTATTATGTCTTATAAGTAAACAAAAATTAGTAAATTGAAAATATATTAGCCAGAATCGCCGATCGCACAATTTCCATGTTGTTCACATGAAATGGGCCTATCATGGATATATATATATATATTTCAACTGATAGGTAGGGTTGGGTTAAGTTTTGGAAAAGATATACCGCTGTGCGGTGCTCCGCTACCGCACAGCGCACATCTCTAGTCTAAACTGTACAGTTCATTGACAAATTTTAGAGATCTCCACTTATGTTGGATCCGTTTTTTGTAAAAGATGTTTGAGTTGGGTTGGGTCAGAAAACCGTAATGCCCTTGCAGTTGTGACAAATACATCGAATTCAATTAACAAATCAGTCACTTACATGTGTAATTGTAGTACTTTGCTTGCTAGTTTACTTTAATTTTTGGAAACAAAACTTATTTTATGCCAGAGTTTTAAAACACAATTATGTGTCCGGTTTTATATAAAAATATTGTGATCACTTTCGAATAAAATTAATTGATATTTACTAAAAGTAAGCAGTAAAAACAAAAACTTTATTTTTGAAAAAGTATTGAAATAGGGTTTGCTTATTATAATTGAATGTATTTTAATCTAACAATATGAAAATTTAAGTAAAGGTAAATACTAAATAATAATGTTGGAAAACTTTTTTTACATAGATAAATAATGTAATATTTAAGCCATAAACTATAAACTTTGAAACATTAAATAATACGTAGCAGATTATTTGTTATGTACTAAATATGCCTTATGACTGTTCGACAGAAGTCGCAAAATAAAATATCGAATACATCTATTAGCAATGTTTGAAATTTTGCAAAATATCAAACAAGAATTATGTAGCATAGCGACGGGAACGAGAATTCGAATATTGCTATTGCATTTTAAAAATTCAATGTAATTTCTATTGAAATCTATTTCTTAGAATCGTTCATATTATCAAACAGATACTAGAATAATGTAATACGAACGTATTTCTGGCGCAGGTATATTCAATAAATCTTAGGCACGGCACGAGCACGGTTGCAGCTCTGGGTCATGGTTACATGTAACTGTTTTGTGGCATGACAACTAATGCATAGTAAAAATTTAATTTTCCAACAATTTGCAGATATTTTTGCGTGAAGACTCCTATATTTTTGTTTGTTTTGGGAACATGTTGCCGTTTTCAAACGTAATCTCCAAGCCTTGAATAACAGCTTGCATTACATAAAACACATTTTTCCTTCAACCTTTTTTTTGTAAGAGATCGATATTTGGTGTGCAAGCAAGTTTCATAAACGATCAAGGGATGGTCTGGATATATTCGTTTTTTACTATTATATTGTTTTAGTTTTGACTGGTTCTTAGGCATATGAAATATTTTTTAATATGAGTAATCTCTTCTACGGCTCAAATGAGTAAATCGGGTAAAAAATTAAGAAAACGTGTCTCCTAAATACAATTCGGATGAGGTTGGTTCGGGTCCAAAAGTTTGACCCTTTTCCAGGCCTGATTGTAGCATTACTGTTCAATCAAAAGGATTCCATCTTTAAGAAATTCGATCAATTCAAAATTTAAACAACTCGAATTTTGGTTTTTGTATTTAATCTTACTATATACAGTATGCATCAAATTATTATGGACACCAGTTATGCAATCATTATTAGGCATATACCATATTGTTTTATGCAAATATAGCATTAATTTCAATTTTTAATCATACACTATTATTAGTTTTACAGATTTCAATTTGTATTTTGTTATACAAATGCTAATGGAGAAAATTTACATGTGCGTACTTAAATATGTCCTGTTCAAATTATTATGGACACTATAAACATTTTGTGTATAATCTTTTTTATTTCCACAATAAGTAATCAAAACAAGCACATTTAATAACACATTCAATGTATACACAAATAATTCAACAGTAAACATTTAGTCCATGTTTAAGCTGCCTTTAATATTTGGTGTGCCCACCTTTTGCTTTGATCACAGCTTCAATTCGTCGAGGCATGCTGTCAATTGCAATTTTTACCAATTGTTGCATCTTTTCATTCATGCTTTAGCTGTAGCCTTTTCTCCTGCATCTAGTTCTTTGTAGAATCTTCCTTCTGGGGTCTCAAACTTCATATTGTCTCTTGCCTGCTTTGCCCTTGCCCAATATTTTCTCAGTTTCTCAGCTCCTGCAACTAATCTCTGCATAAGCTCTTCTCTTGCAGCTTCTATAGTATTCCCTTACCTACCCTGCACCTGTCCTGTACTGGCTTACTTGTCCTGATCTTCCCTATTTGCTGCCTAATCTTTGCCACTTTATTCTCAATTCTTTTCTCCCATGCCGGCTTTCTGTATCTCTTATCTTCTTGTCGTCTTTTCTTTTTCATGTCCATGCCCACATTTTTCAGCACCTCACATGCACCCGCATACACTAAGCTATTTACTTCTTTGACAATCCTAGCATCTATCCTCTCCAACACTATTGACTTTTGCTGTCTCTTGCTAGCTTACTTTTCTCACCTATTTCTTCCTTCATCTTTTCCTTCATTGCTGCTTCAGTTTCTGCGCCCACTGGTTCTGCTGCTTCCGCCACAACGTCTATCACTTCATGTTCCCTTTGCTTAGCCTATTCAACTCTCTTTTTCCCCTTACTCTCATCCAACTTTAACTTTCGCACTGGCCCTGCAAACCTCTGCTCTGTAACTTCTAATCCCATTCCTGTCTTCCTCCATTCTTCCAACATTCTCTTCCTGTACCCCCTCTCATCTGGCCTGCTTCTTCTGTAACACTCCAATGCTGTCCTGTTCTGCTCATCTGTCCACTTATGCCGTCGTCCATTGGTCTGTGTGGATCCTATATTACCACTTCTCGAGTCCACATTCCTGATTGTGGAGTCCGCCTGACCGGAGATTCTTCACTTTCACATTAGGAAAGGGTCGGGGCAGGGCTCGAACCCGAGTCTTCGCGGTCCCAGTTTCGCGTTCTACCCCTTGGTCACTGGAGCCTATCTTATTATTATTATTA
>CABFPE010000483.1:297882-312047 GCA_900660155.1 Hofstenia miamia
AGGTTGCTCTTCTACATATTCCTTTAGCCCTAGTGCTTCTGCTTCTACAGTCTCCTCCACACTTAGCAGCCCTTTCCCTCCCTTATGCCTTGACATGTACAGCCTATCTACATCTCCATTGAGGTTGAATGCTCTCTCTGCTGCTAGTATCTTCCTTGTCTCCCTGTCTAATTCCCTCAGTTCATTCTTATTCCACCTAACTATTCCTGCTGAATATCTCAACACTGGTATCGCCCACGTAACACTCCAATGCTGTCCTGTTCTGCTCATCTGTCCACTTATGCCGTTGTCCATTGGTCTGTGTGGATCCTATACTACCACTTCTCGAGTCCACACTCCCGATTGTGGAGTCCGCCTGTTGTACCTAGATTCTTAGCACCCTCTGACCATTGAAGGCCTGCCGGGGACTGAGAGCCTTTGCTCTATCATGACTTCTCATCAGTGGTGTATTGTGTTTTATTTTGGACTCACATTCTCCTAGGAAGTTGCCAACCAAGGCTTAAGAGATCTTCCTGCCCCATGAGCTTTCATTTTGGACTGCCCTTGTCCTAGGAAGTTGCCAAACAAGACTTTAGAGTGCTTCCTACCCTGTGAGCTAAGTCATCCAGTTTGCTAACCACGATCACAGTTGCTTAACTTGAGCTTAATTATTATTATTATTATTATTATTATTATTATTATTATTATTATTATTATTATTGCCCGGGCCGAAGACAGTCGGGTTAGCAGTTTGCTCCGTAATTCAATTATTGCGCATTTGTTCAGCGGTATTACGTTACTTGACAAGGTGGCCTCATTTATAAAAGATAAGCATACAACTTCGTTGCATCAAATGTTTAGCCGCTTAAATAAAGATGACGCATCTGAAACTCTTCTCTTTCCCTTAAATGCTGTTTTTAATTCTGGACCACCATTTCAGTTCACAACGCAACTCAATCTTCTCCAACGAACGTTCAATCTACGTCAACCCACCATTGCCATCCTCCGTCAAACTAAAAAATTCCCCGTTGCTCCTCTTACATCTTCTACCACAGCTCGTGATTCCTCTGATGAGCATCATTACTTTTCATTTCCGCAAAACTCTTCTCCACAGAAACCGAAATCAAACATTGATGCACTGAAGCCACCTATAAAGAATCGACCATCTACTAAATCTATTAAGCCTAGAACTACCACTCTTATCATTAGAGCCACTATTCTAAAACGCATTCGTTCTTTCAACCTCTCAAATCAAATGACTTCTATCCGCTACTATGGCGGACACGATACTGGGAAACTTACAAACAAGATCTCATGCTATCCAAAAAAGCACATAAACTCCATCATCATCAACACCGGTCTTATTGATGCTCTAACTACTTCTAACACTCAGATCTTCAAGGCAAGGCTAAAGGTTCTTATTGATCAAATCTGTCTCAAATTCACACCAGTTTCATCTAATTTCTTGAAATCACACCTGCATGCCACGATTCAAATCTACATAAAAATCACACCATTCAGCAATTCAATGAAGTCATTAACAGTCTGACTTTCATCAACATATCAGTCAAAAGATTTCTTTATTCAGCTCGCGTTATAAATCCTAATTTACTGGGCTACGATGGAATTCATCTCTCTGATCAGGTTATTATATCCTGCATGACACATATACTACGAAGTTCTCTTTTCACTTGGCAACATCTTCACACATCTTTTCGTTAAGCACACAGCATATTCACAAGCTGTCTCTACATCAACACGTCGACCTCCTTTGCTACCTACACCTACTTTACACTCTTCTTAATGTTCAGATACATTTTTTATTATTTAATATTTTTTCAAATTCTTGTTAATTTACTTAAAGGGCAATTCGATATATCTTTCCACAAATCTCTCAAAACTTTGAAATAAAAACATTCTAGAATTACTAAATTGTAATCTAATTATTATGCAATTAAAATCTATAATTTTATATATTATCATCTACGAGTTTTAGTTATAACCAGATTAATTTTATCTGGGATATTGAAACTAATCCTGCACATATTTTCAATGAAGATAAGATTAGCGATGCTTTAAGTAATTATAATCAAAATCTTAAATTTTGCTATCTAAATGCATGAATCTTAAGTGCACATCGCACTGAATTTGTAAATCTTGGTTAGTTTAATGGGAAATAACGCGATATACTTAATTACGGAAACCTGATTAAATGATTCTGATGACATATACACACTATACAACCCAAATTGCAATTGCTTCAACATATATTTTAAAAATAGGTCAAAAAGAGATGGTGGTTCAATGATCTTAATTCCCAAATTTCTAATTCAAAACGTAGAGATGATCTAGAATCGGATCATCAATTTTTGAAACACGTTGGATTAAAATTAAACACGTATCTAACTCATTTAGTAATGAATTATTAAATGTTTGTTATAATTCTAATAAAAGTTACATATCTGAATTTTTTAGTCGCAAATTTGATGAAATAGACAATGCTATTCTAAAGAATAAATTTATTAGAATCTTTGGAGATTTTAATATTAATTACTTCAATCATTCTGAATCCTTAAGGATTGATCGTATTTGCAATGTTTTTTATTTAAAACTTTTTAATAGTCAATGCTCCTACTCAGCATTCCAACCTACTTGACTATTCTATAACAGATAGTACTAACAATTATCGAAGTTTTATATTTGAATCATTCAGTGACCATAATATTTGCGTCTATATTAGAAATCACAAATTAAACACGAATAGGAAAAATAGCAATATGTTCAAGGAACTTTCGTAAATGAAAATATATTCATCATTTTACTGAAGAAAGTTCCGTTCGAACGCATCGATGCATTCAACCATGGTTAAGCCATGCTTAAATTCATAACCCGGGAAATCACGTGTATAAGAGACAGTTCATCGCCGATAAAATCACGGCAATCAACGCCCAATCAAGTCCCGCTGTTAATCAACTGGGTGATTCTGAAATAATTAAACGGCAGGTCGCATTCCCGAGGGGCTATTTGAGATGGCGAAATTAAAACCAATTAATGCTAATTGGACCAATAATGATGGCGCCAAAAATTTAATCTAAAAATATCGCAAATCTGCGTTCAAGTCTAGCGCTAGACAATATTTTAAGCAATTAGAAAAATCTAGTCAAAAATGGAATTTTTTGCACAGAAGTATTGGAAAAACCAAAGGTTTATCTATGAACATTGAAGAAATTAAGTACGATAATAAGATATATATGACTAAAAAAGATATAGCAAACGTAATTAATTTAATAAAATATGGCAATGGTATTGGACCGTTGCACTTAATTCAATATTAAACACTTTGTATGATACACAAATATGTACACAATTCAAAACCCTTACATTTCTTAGAGCAATTATATCAAAATCAGTAAGAGAAATCACAAGTTACATAGTAGTATTAATCGTCCAAATTCATTTTCTTTTAAAGCTTCTAAACTATATGGAATGATTTAAGTCCCAAAATACAAATGGCTCAAAATAATAAACATTTCTGACGAAAAATTAAAGAACTTTTATTATCTAAACAATCCCTATTAGGAATATCAGATCAATTAAATATATGGACAGATTTCATTTAAAATTTACGACCTTTAAGTATATTATCCCTGGTATATCAACTACTGGTTCATATTTCCTTAATTAAGTTTAAATATAAAATTGCCAAAAAAAANTTATACACATCTCTCTCTTGGAATAATGTGTATTTTTTATTGAAACACTCGTTGTAAAATATTATCTATAGTGAATTAATGAAATAGTGATATGATCTTACTGTTAAAGCGAAGCATATTTATTTATTCGATAATATACTTCCACTTTTAAACATCACAATATTTTAAATATAACTTGATATTCTCAAAATAAATTTTAACGTAGAACTTCTTTTTCATGTAAATTTTTGGAGCTGTTGCTGAATATAATGAATATTTACTAGAAGTTTGAATGCATTAATTTCCTATCATGGCCAAGTTTTGTACCATATGCCTCTAAATAATTACGGAAACCATTTCTGTAATCCTTTTATTTTGTAGTGATAATTAGGTTTATCAATATTTACCATTAATATTTTCTTTAATTTGGTTAAACACCTATCTTCATTTAGGAATTTCNGGTATATCAACTACTGGTTCATATTTCCTTAATTAAGTTTAAATATAAAATTGCCAAAAAAAAACATTTATTTTGCTTGCAAAGGACTTGGCATTGAACTCACAAATTCACTCGTCTATTTGCATGTTTCTTAGCATAGTTTCTACCGGGCAGTCCCTATTAATACTTAAATAATGGAAATTTAATTAAAAAAATAACTAAAATTTGAGAAAAAATAAAAAGCTCGTTTACACTCACAAAACAGGATTAGAGAAGTAAGCATGTTATCAAAACCCGCAATTGCATTGCCCGGGTTATGTCTGTGTTGTTCCAAGCAAGCCAAAATTAGGTTTCATATGATCCCACTAATATCAACCACCGCTATTACAATAAAGCAGGGCTATACTCCTAAATAATTAACAAGGAGCTCTATATTTGAGAACTCATATTCTTATGGTAAACTTTGACCAAATTTTGTTATTCAACAATTAAAATACAACACCACAAACCATAATATATCCTTAACAAAGGGTGCTGGGTCCACAGTCAAATTTAACAAGATGGGATGAGCCTCCTGAGAACCCCCTCGAGTACACCTTTGCAGTAAAGTATAATATAGATTTATACATTTAAGGTTAAAAAAGTAGACTTCAGTGTGTCTTAAATAGAATACAATATTTTTTTTAAATAACTTACATTTCGTGATTCATTGGGGTCCGGCATCTGTGCGTTCCAGCATAATCGGGCCCTCTTCTCCAATTATTCGTTGCGACCTCTGCTAAATATACTTAACGAATTCTTATACTAAGCTTAACACACTTACCTAGTAAAAAAGTTTGGAAAATTAGCAAAAAATTTTTTATTTCATTTGCAAATCCGTTCCAAATATTTGGCTATTCTTTGCCTACTATTTGGCAAATTTTCCATATAATTTGCAAACTTTCCAAAGATTTGGCAAATATTTGCCAAACTTTCCAAATTTTTTCTAAGGGAAGAGATCCAAATTCAAAACGTTAACAAGTGAAAATTCAACCGGAAACAACAATTCTAGCTTCAAATGTCTGCATGCGCTTAATAAATTTATTGGTATAGATATTTGAATAAATGTGCAGAACCTAAATGTGTCAGAGTTATTTGCGGAAAAAACACGCCTTTAATGTAAACTTCATCTTTAGCGAATTTATTTTTAGTGTAAGTTAACGATTTGGTTTATGGTCATGTTAACGTAAAACACCATTTGTTAAAGGTGTTGTTAACGTATTGAATTTGGATCACTTCCCTAAGCGATATTCCAAGATATTTTATCAAATACATAACAACAACAACAACAACAACAACAACAACAACAACAACAACAACAACAACAACAACAACAACAACAACAACAACAACAAAAATACTTTATTCACCTTTACGGCGGTTAAATAGAATTAAAATTTAAAAACAATGTAACTTAACAAAAATATAAATATTAATAAAAACAGAAAGAGCATTTACAATATATAAGAAAAGAACACGAATTATCAAAATTAAAACAACAAACAAAAGATGACTAGATCAAGTAGAAAGATGGCTTAAATTTAGAAGATAAGAAAAATTCTAAGTGATGATCAGTATAATCAATGAAACTCATAAACACATTAAACTTCCATTCCATCAAACTTATTTATTTAAAATGGCAGATAACCAGACTGCTTTCACAGTATACATTATGCCGTATACAACTAGTACATAGAGCAAGTACTGAGCACTGGTCTAAAAGCTCATGTCTGTCAATATCAAAATTTTGCATTACCAAAACAATGACAAATAAATCAATTTTTGCTTGTTTTTATTCCATGAAAATAAGCTCAATATTTTTGCCACTATGCATTGTAATTTAAACATTTACAATTATTATAATTTAAAATGATTTCTGGCGTGAACATAAAAAACTGCAAAGACACTCGTGATGTTCTTAGCTTTCAAGTAGTACTAAGTGCGTACTGAAATTTGGCATAAATTATTCTTATATATAAATATTTTAATTGTTTTCAATCTTAATCAATAAATAGTTAAAATGTTTGTAATATTAGTTTTAAAATTGTTCGAAATTGTATATTATACATTATGTTTACATGTTTATTTCATCAAACAAGCTGTAAATTTGGGAATGTAAAATTTTTACAAATTTGATATATTGGCCAAATATTTGGAAAGTTGCCATTTACAAAAATTATGCATTTTCATCAAATATTTGGCAATTATTTACTAAACTTTCCCAATCTATCTACTAGGGATATAACTCTACTATTATTAAATACATGTATTTTATGTATTAGATCTTAAATTGTGTGAAATATTTGCAAATATATTACTATTCGACAACAAATTTATTGGAATAATAATGTATAATATGGTTTGCTATGTGAGTCTTTCAATTCATATTTATATACGACTTGAAACATGTACATTTAATTTTCACTACAGTTAATATATTATTAGGCATGATTACGTTAAATAAATTCAAAATTTGCATTGGCAGACGAATACTATAGTGTTGTTAAATATTCAACATATGTCTCCACTTCTATTTAATAAGTTCGCAGGCGTTGCGCAATATTTCGTATATTACTTGGTCCAATCAAATTTTAGTATATGTTTACGTCATAACAGCCGTTGTTTTACAGTTACTAAATATGACTACTGTAGTTAAAGCGTATTTACAACTTGGTACTAACGAAGAAATTCGTAGATTTCAAATCGAAAACCTGGGCTTCTTCCCTAACTATGAAGCATTTAAGGAAAAGATTTTTCACGCGTTTCCTTTGCTAAAGGATAAGAAGTTTGTAATGAAATGGAAAGACGAAGACAATGATTACATTACGTTTTCTTGCCAAGAGGAATTTAACGATGCTTTTGTGGCAGCTAATTCTGGCACTTTAAAGATTTACATAACCTTAGTCAACGATCAACCCACGGATAAGTACAATTTGTTTCGGGCACCTTTTGCAGTGGAAACTAGCTCGGCAGTTGTTCATGAAGGTGTCATTTGCGATAACTGCAATATGTCGCCAATTAAAGGTAATCGCTATAAATGTCAAACTTGCAGTAATTATGATTTATGCACAGAATGTGAAAAAAAGAAAGTTCATGAGCATGACATGGTCATATTTGACAAACCTATGCAATATACAGGTCCTTTCGGATTCCATTTAAGAGGTGGTGATAATTTTTCGCATCCCTTTTGGATGAAGAAAAAATGGAAGCGGAATATCAAGGAATTCCTGAAGTCTCAATGGACGGATCCTTTTGTCAGTTCATCTTCTGATGAAGATGGCCCTTTTCCTGGTGCTTCTTCTGAAGAACTTGCTACTGTTAAAAGTATAATAAAAATGGTTTCAGAAAAAGCGAGGGAAATCGCCGCTAGCGCATCAAACGATAAAGCAGGCAGTGCAGCGGAAAATGCTACGAAAGTTGGCGTCCGTGCAGCTCTTCGACGAGCATTCATACTTCGAAATGAATCTGGATTTTCTTTTAAGCAGAAGAAAAAACGCAGCAGAAGTTCGTCTAGTTCTGATTCTGACAGTGATGAACGAGAAAAAGTGGGGAAGCCTCTAAAGTCGTTTTCAAATATTCGAAGAAGAGCTCGTGTCGGTGGAAAACGTGGATTCCGATTTGCGTATGATAACACATCTCCTTATTTCGGACATAATGTTGCTCGATGGATTGCACAGGTGACAAAGCAGTCAATAATGGTAGCAATCATTCAAACATGTAGTAAGAACAAGAGCTCAGATCCACCTGCTGCAGATGTTCCCATGGAAACTGATGATACTGTTACAAAAGAAAGAAGCTTCATAGATGAGGCTCTGCATAAGATGAGCGAAATGGGTTTTGATAATGAAAATGATGGCTTGCGGAAATTGTTAGAGGCTAAGAATGGAAACATCAGCGCTGTATTAGAACATATTGGCAAAAATTTTAACTTGTAAACTTCTGGCAGTTATATCAGAGTTTGGTATAGAGTGCACATTTAATTATTAATCGATTATAAATTTAATGCTTGCATGACTTTATTTTTAGAATACTGTATTGCTTCTAGTAAAGATCTTGCAATATGTTGCAATATATCAGATTTGCCGTTGATATAGAAATTCCGCATCAAACAAATTTAAATCAAATCGGTCTTACTTATTAATATCAATTGATATCAAGTCAAAAAGTCAAATCAAAAGGAATTTCTTATTGATATCAACAGTACTACTTCATTTGGCTACAATATACATTCACCAACTTTATGCAGTCATATGTGTAATTGAGGCACACAGCTCATTAATAAGTACCCGATGCTTTATTGCACTGTATTAAAGTTATATATTTACAAATAATATTCCAAATATCCATCCTAAGTTTTAACAAGGTTCCAAATATAGCAAGTACATTATTATTAGTGAAAATTATATATGTATATATTTTATTAATTGGCATTTGCAATGATTTGCGTGCACTGTTGCATAAGATTCACTTCATGTTTTTTAAAAGTTCGGCTCATTTTTGCTAATACCTTTATCATGTATTTAAGTTCCTTTTCATAAAATATTTTGTTCAAAATTTTGAAGATTTTCATTTTCAATTTACTTTCCGGGCATTCACGAAGGTATTTGCAGATATGTATTACTAAAAAGATAATTTTTAGGTTTTGCTAATGAGCATTGCGTATTAACAGCATTGACTCTGAGGAATAAAATAATGTATACAATATAAAGTTTTTAGTTTTGTTATGATTGGCGTTGAGAAGTTTCATGTAAGTGCATAAAAGTTTATTATCAGGATATATGAGTACTTAGCATCAGATTTTTCGCCGAGCCGAGCTTGAGCACTGCATTGGATATTCAACGAGAGCAAAACGAGCTTTAATAAATAAAGCAAATTTATTAACTGCTTTTTGATTTGATTATCCAAATTTTTCTTATTTTTTTTCATTCAATATGCTTTTTTATAATCTTATTTTAAAATGTTTATAAAGTATTAGGAAGAGCTATGTACGAAATTCTGAAAGCAATATTTCTAAAAAAAATTATCCAGCTGAAACAGGCTTCTTTGAGAGGTTCTATGTGTGGAGACGAGCTTAAAATTTTTTCCTGATTGACAAGTATGCTTAGCATACATATGAAATAGTAAATCACCGAATATTAACCCCTTAGGACTCGTTTGATTGTTAGTAATCGAATTATAAAACAACCAAATTTAACGCTATGACAGCTTTTAAATAACTAAATTTAACTAAAGATTAATTAAATTCAACATTTGTACCTGACTCATGCTTCTTACCATTGATATCAAAAGTGTAAATAGGCCGTTGTTTTGTTACCCATGCCCAACTCAGCGTTGTTTTCCAGGCCTAGAATAGAAGCTGGAAATTGGTCAAGTCCTTTAGCTTGAATCACTTGATATCTATTATTTATATAATCTATTTGAAATTAATCGTCATTCATCAACCCACACCAACGGATGACTGCTGAGGCTGTATATCGACACATCAAATTGCGATCTTATCAAAGTTGTATTGACAGACGCAATTTTCAAATATGCCAAATTTTTGCAGAATTGAAAGCGGTTGCAATTTTCCAGGATTCCCGTGGAACTGGATCTAGATATGGTTCGATCCTTTCTATGGATATCCACTGGATATGGAAAAGAAAATTTGTCTTATCCATGGCTAATTATGGATATAAAATATAGGCTAATAGATAAATATGCTCATTCTCCTGGTAAATTTTAAAGTAAAATGGCTTAAAATGAACAATGAAAATACACTCAATACAATTTTTGCTCAAATCTAACTATTTTGTATAAGTTGCACCATATTACACCATGAGAGCCAAGTACATGTTTGGTATATAATAATCAAAATATTAGGCCCTGCTTAAATTACCCCACGCATTGAGGAACATGTGAAATTTGGTATCATGGACTTTGAATTTTTCGTCGGGGTAATTTTCTTGGTGGATATGGGTTCTATGTGGAAAGATCAATGCGTGTTTTGTGGATTGGATTGGATCCGGAAATATTCAATCCAAGGCAACCCAGCAATTTCAAAAACCTAACCGAACAGATCAAATTCAAACAACCAAACTGAACCAAACCGCTTAAATTTTAAAACTTGATACGTTTTAAACCACAAAAAACGACACAAAAAAGATTTTCCCTAGTGCTTTCTACCTTGCCCTTCCCTCCACATATATTGCCTTGGCGTAATTTCATCATTTTTTGAAATTTTGAAATGTTTTAGCTGTTTCCAAATCAAATATTACAAACTGAAACCAAACCAAACCAAACCCAAACCAACCGAGATGGAAAATTTATAAACCGAGCCAATTGTAGCTCTTTCTGTGAAATTCCTTTCTCTTAAATTGCTATAGCATAGGCGGTATATAATTTAAATCTTGTGCGTTTCGAATGTTTTGGTTGTGGTTGTCGATTAACTGAAAGATAACAAAAGAGGCTTTTTACTAGGACCCGGTGGTATACCGATAACGAAACCAATACCAATATTGACAATACCGAAAAATACCAATACCGCGGTATCTTGCAAGTCCGCGGCTCAATGCTTGATAAACGAAAACTTGGAACATTTCTGTTGGATTCTTATTAGATATATCAGTTTAGAAAATTACGAAATTTCTTAAAAAGAAATTTCTATTAATAATGCAGTTACAATTCTATGACTGATTAGAGCACAAAATGTTGTCGTAAATACGTTCACAAAAGCGATCTATTTACAGATTTTTTCTTAAAAATCAGATTTACAAAATGTGCCCTTTCGGATTAAGGTGTATTCATTTCTTTACAATGCAAAATTATGATTATGAAATTACAATCTTTTCAATTTATGCTCGAGGTCGAAAGGTCCATTGCATAAGTTATTACATACATATATATCAAAATCATTTTAAATTTTGAGGTAAAAGAAGATGGAATTTTTAGGTAAATATAGTCATACAATTATATGAGTTCAATTCTATCAATCTAATATCACTACAAGAAAACACAAGAATCTGAGAAATTATTTAATTGGCACAATTTAATTTTTCAAGTAACTTTTGGCATTCGAAAACATTGTTCCGTTTTTAATCTAAAAAACTATGATTTTTTGAACTCAGCATAGTTCTCTTTTTCAAAGTTATCCATTAACTATTTTTTAAAAAATTAAATTTTCGAACCAGCCCATTTACCTCTTGAGGACAAACTATTTTTTAAAAATTTATCTAGCTGTTTATTGGAACAATCACCATCAAACCCGTAAGATAAAGTGAAATTAACGCAGTGGGTATATTGTATTTTAGAACTTTGACGTATACATATTCAAGATTTCCAAATCAACTCAAGTGAATTGAAATAAATTGATATGAAAATCAATTTGAAATCAAATCAAATCAATTTATTTTATATCAACATGTTGATATCAATTCAAGTCAATATCAACGCAACCCTGCAATACACGCTTTTTTTTATAAGAAACATACTTTTGGACTTCAGCCTCGGTGTTTCTTAAAATTTCGTGTCATCAAGCCTCAAATGTTTCTTATAATGTTCTTAATTTTGCATGTCAACTTTTTTGAAAACAGTTCTTGACTAATGCATGTACTGTGCTGTGCGTGTGTACGTACCTACGCAAAAAAACTCAATAAATATGTCATCACATATTGCTTACGTTAAGAACGTAGCTACTATTCATCAACCCCAATCAGCAACTAAGCAGCTCACTGTGGCCACCACGATATGTCTTCACTCTGATCGCCATGTTGTTTATACTCTGAAAGCGTAAATTTACGGCAACCGATATACAATTTATTAGAAAATTTTTTTACGTCTTTTGATTGTTTAATAAATTCTCCCAACTTTACCAGAAAGAATTAGGTCAAAATTACTGTAAACGTATGGTATAGTTGGGAGAATTTCTTTTTTGATCACAACCGCGAGTTATCCAAGTTTTCGAAAATTCGAATATAAAATTCGAAAACTTTTTTTTCTGTAGAAACATATGTANTGCTGTGCGTGTGTACGTACCTACGCAAAAAAACTCAATAAATATGTCATCACATATTGCTTACGTTAAGAACGTAGCTACTATTCATCAACCCCAATCAGCAACTAAGCAGCTCACTGTGGCCACCACGATATGTCTTCACCCCCATCCATGATAGAGCCAACAACAAGTATTCCTGAAATGCAAGTTGACGACATTGTTTCGGAACCTATAGATGATACCACTGTTGAATTAATAGAAAATGATCTGCATGAGAACGAAATGATCGTAGAGGAAAATGTGGACGGAAACATCTTTGATTTGTTTGACGATTTTTAATTTGAAGTTTGCTAAACACTTTTGTTCTATGCTGTTAAGCCTATAATAAACAATAATCTGACTTTAAAAAATGAGTCTTGTAAAAAATATTCCATGGTTGTTCTCACAAAATATTGTTTTGTTTTTTTGTTTTTTTGATCCTGTAAAGTTGAGCCTGCTAGTGTTTCTTAAGTGTTTCTTAATTTTTGCCAGATTTGAGCCTCATGTTTCTTATAAAAATGTTTCTTATAAAAAAAAGCGTGTATATTAAAAATTACATATTTTAATCAGAGAAAATCACATTTTTTTGCCAAAGTTGAGAACGTATTGTCACAGTTTCTTAGTAGATATTTATGTATACCTGAAGTCGTCAAAATAGATTTTTACTCTTATAATGACTTTGGGCTGCAAAACTCTTCTTTGACTACCTACGCTAATCTTATATTTTCTTTACAAAAAAGATAAATACAGTTGCTCTTTACACATATTTATCTATAACCAGGAATCCTTTAATTCAGAGCGGAACGTTAAGCTCAAAGTAAGTCTTGTTGTCCATAGTATTATCAAAATATAATATAGATTTTAGCCCTTCGATCAAGAGCCTATGGATTTCATGTGATTATATTTGATTTGCTATCTTTTGCTCATTCAAAATTTAAATACTAAACTGCTTATTATTCATTGAATTTCAAACTTAATTCATACTAACTGACATTATGTAGAATTTTGTATAAAGACCTTATTAAGTGTGATTTGGTTCAGTTTTTCTAAATATTTTTACAAAATTCATACCCCAACTCAAATATCATTCTAGTCATTTCTTGCAATATTTAATGGTTTTTTCAAAAGCAAGTAGTTATCTATAATCTCAAGACCCCACAAAATAATTTACGTTCTAAAACTGATCCCAGTCGTGAACCCTGACTTTGTACACAACGCCCGTCATTGATTTGGGCGGTGTATCTACAGACCATTCGGTATGATCAGTTCTTAAGATAATCGAATGCTTCATTGAAAAACAGTTTTTTTCGCGTACTTCAGACACTAGATTAATTTTTAGCACAAGTTTTCACCAAAACAAGGGAGAATATTTACTCATAGATGTGTTAATGTCCACGAATTTTCAAATTTCTTCTAATTTTAGAAAACTCAAGCAAAACGAAATAATGTAAGCATAGGTTTACATTAGAATGCTTAGGATTAATTAATTTCTAGCATAGAAAGTCATAAGCTAACTACTTAGTAAAAGCCATGGTCAAGAATATTTTCTTTAACTTTAAATATTTTCTAATTGAATTATTTATTTTTATATTTAATTATTGTTTGTATAAAGAGCCGCAATGATACCATACACAAATGTATAGAGAATAAGTTTTTTCAGTTAATTAGTCTTGTAAATCGCATTGGTTAATTAGGGAGGGTATAATCTCATGAATAATTGCAATTGAAACTTTTATATTGACATGTGTATCGCTTGAACAGACCATTGCGATAGCACAAGTGTTAGTCAAGTTATTGCACACATGTTAAATATATTTTTATTGAATTAGTATTTGTGTATGCTAAATATTTTGTTCCTTTGATTTTTTCTCTTTAGCACTTAAATTAAGAAAGCAGATATATATTCCTATATATAAACAAAGAATTTCCTACATTTGAAGAACAATCAGTTTAAAATTACCATTGAATCCTACTGATATTAGAGGAATTATATATATATATATAT
>CABFPE010000483.1:312281-352456 GCA_900660155.1 Hofstenia miamia
TATATATATATATATATATTAGGACATTAGACTTCTCGAAATTCGAGACAATGTGCCTAGACAAAATTCAAAATTTGATATCCGACTCAAACCATAAATGTTCCCATTCGCAGAGCCCTTATTACAATGCACCTCGTGCGGAACCTTACGGTAGTCACATGGTGAGTCACGGTGAGGCCTGGGGAGTTTCCCGGACAGTTCTCAAGCAGCCGAAAGTCTTGTGATACAATCCACTGTTTCACAATTTTGGCGCTTTGGCAACGAGCACAATCTTGTTCTAGTACAGATGTTCTGCGAAGCTGCATAAATATGGGAAGTTTCTCCTGAATTATTTTGAAGTAGGCCTTGACTGTGAATGTCTCGTTGTGAGCAACAAAATGCAGACCAGCACGCCCATTCGCAGTTATAGCACCCCAAATTATCACAGAAGGTGCTGAGTGGACAGTTGCGCGTAACGTGTGTTGAATCTTTGGGTTCTTGGTAGTCGAACGTGTGGCAGGTATGATGTAAACTGGAAAATCTTGGATTCGTCACTAAACATTACTTGATGCCACATCTCTGGGGTGTAGTGTTGGTATTGCCTGCAGAAGCGCAACCGGTCTCAAATGTTCTTTGAAGACAATCGGGGTTTGGCTGCCGGTTTGCACGATGAAAGGTCAAAAGTAATATTCAATCGGCGCCTAGTGGTGCATGTTGGTCCATTCTGCACTAACGCACCTAGATTTGCTTTGACTTCAGGAGGTGAAGAGGATGGTTGATTGACGACGTAACGGTGAATGAGACTGGATACCAAAGATACTGACACCCACATTCTATAGCGCGATAATTGTAGCCGTCCTCATACAAGATATGAATTTAAGTACGCTTTGTTGGTGAAATTTCACTACCACGGACCATAATTCACAATATGATGGTGCTTTTTCATTGAAAATGTATTGTGTGTAAATCTAAAGTTGTGTTAATTTGATTGGCTAAAGTGAATCTGTTGTAAATTCTAAGAAAAAAATTGGAATTCCATGAATTTTACGAAGCTTCCAGGAAATAGCATAAATAACGCTTTAGGCAAGTTACTGTTCCCAAACTTTTGGCCAGTACTGTATATATATCGCTACAGAAACATAAATACTTGATTTAGCGCATTAGTATTTTTGCACCGTTAAATCTTTATAGGTTTATTTAATATTCCAATCATACGGGTGCCTTAAGTTTTGCTAGGATTTCTAGTGTGATTATATATACAGGGTAGTTCTTTATAAGTTACTTCTAAGTAGTAAATGCTGAACAAATGATCAAACATAATATTTTATTTCTATTTATTCAAGGAACGTATCGCTTTTTTCTTGATCAGGTTTTTGAATTTCCACAATGATTCTTCCATTAGACTTTATTAAGAATTTAAACACTATTTTTCTTTTTCGAATCTTTTACTCAATCAAAAATCCTTGGTTTCTTTTAATGAGATAAACAGCTCAAACTTTTGTGAAATTCTTAAGTTCAGACTTTAAAAACATTTAAAGATAAAGAAAAACTTTGGTTTGCCACAATTTTCCCAGAGCCGAATGTGTCGAACCGCAGAAAACTACAAAGAAATTAGGGGATTAGTAGGCCAGATTATATAACTTTCAATATGTTTAACTTTTTTCTATTTAATTAGCATATCTTATATCAAACAGCATTTATAATTATTTTTGTTTGCCAAACTTAAAAAATATAATTCCTTTTTCAATAGCTTATCAAATTTTCAATACCAGCTAAACATTACACGAAGCATTACCTCCTGCAACATATCTGTAGTGCAAAACTTGATTTTGGGTGGTAAAAATATTTTTAATGATTGCACTAAATTGTTTTCAAATATTTCTGCATTTTTTCAAAGGAAATCCTTGATAAATGTTGGGGAAATTTGTGATTTATTCACCAATATATTTTGTTGATTTCAAGGCGGACACATCACAAACCTATTTTGGTTTAATAAATATTAGCTAATTACAAATACAATATAATATAATAGCAAATTTTGAATCAAAATGAGCCTGGCTCGAAAGATATTGAAAAATTGGTTTCAGTCCCTTATTGGTCCAACTTGTACTTTGTTTTTCTTGAATCAGAATATATATATATATATATATATATATATATATGTCCATATATATGTATATATATATATATATATATATATTTTATCCAATAAATCGATGGATTTGCCTTTGCCCTTTGGAGCGCAGTTTGCAGTTTTGCCTTATTGGCCTTCTCTGTAAAAAAAAATATCGAAAAACAAAATAGACATCAACGAAATGTTGATTACCTATTTAATAATTATTCAAATTCTGTTTTGAGAGACAAAGCTAATATTCACACACAATTCCGGCATCGAGACTTTCGGTGATTTATCAGAAAATAGTTTATGCAGATAGATAGAAAACTAGCAAGATAGATACATAGAAAGTTTACTATACAAGTAGATAGATAGAAATGTACATTGATTCAGTACCGTATAATGTGTATACACTATGAATGAAAATAAATTTTTCTATGTTGTGGTCTTGACTAAAGGCATTACTGAAAAAAGTTAACTAGCTTTTTACTACAGCCCTATTTAGATATTTAGGAAGTAGGTGTAAGTACAAATCCAATCAAAATTGACAATACATTTCACTATTACCAAAAACTCATAGGGTATTTACACTATTAACAGATTGCATCTATATTGATGTGTTTAGTTCTAAAACAAATACATGAAATTATTTAATCTACCGCATGTGTAGACTAACAGTGTATAATTCATGTTTAGAGTTGGATATGCAACATTTGCTGTAAGACGAATTTGTGTAACAACAACTATGCAAACCACTCCACCATCAAAGAATTTACAGAATCCAACAAAATTTCGCTTTCCACAACTCAAAATTTCCACTTTGTATTGAAGATTTTATTAGTTTGCAGAATATTGTATACATAGTTGAAATATATTTATCAGAAGCAATCTCAGGTTAAACATGCGTTAAAAACATTCAACGCAGCTTTTCAAACGCTGTTTTAAAGATAAAAACGCACTTACAAGTCTTTGACGCCGCTTAAAAAGCAGCGTTAATGGTTATTAACGCATTTCAATATGTAACATCAATGTTTACTAACGCAGTATAAAAAGCAGTCGATGTAAATTTTATGATAATTTCTTTAAATTTACTAAATTATTTCAAAACCAGTCAGCTAAATAGGATTCAACATAGTTTTACATAAAAATTTCTGTAAAATTTATTGAAATATAAAGAAGGATGCATGATCAAAAACACGAAATCTGAAATCACAATGAAAAACGGTTTTAGCAGAATGCAAAAATAAACTTTCAATGCATACAAATATTGTGTATTTCGAAAAATTTTGATCCGTCATATATGTAGTAATTGAAATTAAAACAAAATCCATAAGCGTATTAAATAGAAAAGCTATACAAATAAAACCACAATTTTACTAAACAAAAATCTTTTTACTACAAAATCATTCGAAAAAAGTCTATCCGTCGGCGAACAGTTAATATTTTTAATTCGAAATGAAATATATAAAAGTATGTTAATTAAATAATCAAATTGTAAATTAACACTAGTACTTAATGCAAACATTATGTCTTATAAATATTTTTAATTATAATTTATGGTAGCATATCCATGCAATTTAACTATTACATTTTATAATGTCTAATGTAATGTTAATAAATATATCCAGTGTGTATATAAAGTAATGCCTGAAAGCAAATGAATATTACTTCAAAATTTTTTACTTTTATAAAGTGAAAATATAACATATAAAGAACTAGTTTTTTGGTGTTTATGAAAACAAAACAATCATTTGATTAAACCACCACTTGCTTGAATGACAGTTAAAGAAGAGATGGTAAAGATAACATCACTTTTTTAATTCATCAGAATCAATTGCTTGGGCAGCTTCTAAAGTAGCTGATTTCAGTTCATCAAGCTATTGGTAAGTACTGTGTTGGTAAAATTTCCTTTTTAGTTTCCCTACAAATAAAAATCACAAGGTTTTAATTTATCTATAACTCTTGTTTCTTAATACTTGCCGCTTTGTACTCTAAATGATGAGATTTTCAACTCTATAAAGTTTTTGTTGTCCATAAATTTGATAAATTTTTAACTTTATGTTAATAAATTAGTCAAATGGACAGGAATGCGACCTCTTTATAGAAACTGGCAGAGCTTTAGTAAGGTGTATATGGGGTAAAGAAATGACGTTTGAATTCTATTATGCCTAGTGAGTTTAAGTAAACGCCAGACAGAACATTAAATAATTAAAATCATGTCAAATCTCTTGTTTTTGAAGATAGTAGCCTAAAAAAACAAGTAAAATTGTAGAATATGACTGGAATATTCTTAATATAAAATACTCTATTTCTTTCTCATCGAGGAATTTTTTACAAATCAGACGGGACATCAATAGGCCTATCTCTAGGCATAGATACAGTTATAACTTCTATATTAGTAGATGCATCATTATTTCGTAGTATATGTAGTTACGAATGCCATTTAAAATACAGTTGCAGTAAAATATTTGGGGATGTAAAATCTTATTCTAAAAATGGAGGTATCAGAGAGAATTTGATTCCAATATATTATTGTGAAAGATTTTTGACATTTCAATATACAGGTTGTCCCAGAGTTGGAAATGCTTCCATTTTCCCGGACCGGCCCAATATATCAGGACTGGACCAGACCCCACCGCCTACTCTTTAAACTGTAAAAATCTTTACCGTTTGGACCAATTGATGAGTACGTTAAAAACGCAGCACTTAACCCTAGTTCAACTAGTGTTAATTTTACATAACAAATCGATTTGTCCACATTATGAACAATTTTATCCAAGCCTGTTAAGAAATATTGAAAGCCTTTTGCATGGACACATCTATTTGGTTGGGCCCATTCATACAGGTGAAGCAGATTTGTGCAAAAACATATTTTTGTGCCTGAAGTACATGTAAATATGAATTTTTTCTAAAGAAAAATCAGATTTTTGTAAAAATATTCAAATTTTTTGGCCATACCTAAGTATCAGATAATGAGGCGGTCTAATGTCCTTGGGAATAAAAACCATCCTGAAGTATTTTGTTTTCTGAAGACAAACTGTGTGAGTCTGGTCCAGGCACACATGAGCAAAGTCCTGTCAAGAAAAAAGCAGTTTAAGAATTATACATTTACATGTATATAGTGATTATTAGGGTGGTTGGGTTTCCTCTATGCTGTTCATCGCGTAATTCCTCTAAATTAATGGAAATATATTTAATTGCATAATCTGCATTTAGTCTCATTTGAGTATGAGGAGTCAATGTATTATTATTTAAAATGATCGAATAGGACTGATTATTTGCATATACTACAGACTGGACTGTGGTCCGGACTAGACCATGTCTGTCAATAAGTAACCGTCCATGTGATTTATTTCAGTTGACGTTCTTATGATTAAATTTTAAACAAAATACATTATAATATCACCTATTTATTCTTAAATTTATAAAAAAGGGTTATTCATAATTAATCAGCGATTAAAATTGAAGTTCTTGGTAACTTGATTTTTCTCAAATATATAAGTAAACAAATTAACCATCATTGAAATTGACCAACAACAAAATGAACACTATTGAGTCAAATTCTTACATTCATGCTACACATTTTCGAATTTAGCTTTTCAGTAGCATATAAAAATTAAGAAAAAGAAAATTCGAACAGCCTTTAGCCTGGATGACCACTCTCATCTAGTGCGGCATTAAATCAATGAATTCACGAATATCTTCAAATCCCGATATGCATGCGCATTTAGCAGACAAAAACAATTGAACAAATGTTTTCAATGAGGTTCAGGGCACAGACATTGCTGACCAATCTAATACCAGTATCTCGTGGTTGATGAGAATTCATGCACAATTTAAGTGGCATAAGCACACGTTGTCTTTGAGGAATATTCAGACTCTCTGATAGCAAATGTTGAAATGTTTCTCTGATTATTATGCCTCCAAGCAATCGCAGTTCTCCAGCCCCATTAATATTGATTCTTACCCATACCATGATGTGCATACCACGAGGATGTGATGGCAATGGTGGAGACGTCATGCTCTCTCATGCCCGTCTTGGAGGAACTCGAAAAAAGTTTGCGTAAAAATGAGGTTTCATTCATGAATTGAACACGCCGCCACTGCTCCAAAAGTCCAATCCACATGAAGTTAAGACCATTGAAAGTGCGCCTTCCAATGGCATTCTATAAGGGATGGTTTTTTCAGGGCAACCACAGACCAAATTGCACATTTCTTCAGACGCTGATGGATTGTTGATTTGGATAGAGAGATTGAATGTGATATTTCATTGATGGGCTTCAGCACTGAAATCTACACAATGGAAGCCTCACTTTGTGATCACAGAAAATAATAAGAGGCGTTATGCGATATTGCTATTAAACATAATTCTTTTAACATAGAAAAGTCGATTCTAGATAGTATTCTACAAATGAATACATAGAAATATGAAACATTTATTCATAGCCTATTCTAAGCTTTTTAATACAGCCTGTTTTTACATTTTAAAGTATTTTGAGATTTTACAAATCATTCAAAAGCAATGTGTAAATCTTTTAAATACACGTAGACAATTTTTATTGCAACTCGTTTGGAAGTACACCAAGGTTTACCTTATGAGCAATAAAATATATAGTTCAAAGTAAATTTCTCAGTGTCTGTAAGTTGGGATGCACCATTGAACCACTAATCAACATCAATTGGGTCATCCATTTCTTCTTCACAACAGTGATAATAGTTATTTTCAATCAATGCAATACCAAGGGATTTGTAAAAGTGCAAAAGTCTACAAGCATAATGTAAAAGTCAAAAAGTACATAAACTGAAAAGATGTGTGAAGTTGACGATCATGTTATTATTATTATTTTATTATTATTATATTATTACAAAGGATTTTAACACAGTTGAGGGATTACTCCTAGCTACAATGAAGCAAATGTGTATCCTACAAAAATTCATGTACGAATCAAAATCTACAGAAATTCAATAATTAAATTCAGAAAAATGACACTAAACTTTCCTTTTTAGGGTAGGACGTAGCTAGCATTATCATCCATATTCCGAGGGCAGATTTACTTATCATTGAACAACCTCTTGTAGAGTTAAAAGGAAGAACCATTTTGTCTATTTGTCTACATTTTCATACAATTCTATCTATTAGCAAATTTTAAATCTTGAGATATGGAAGCAATAGTGAACGTGCTTGAAAAGATTACCTGTTTTTCTTGAAAAGTCTGATTTTTTGGAAAAGTTATAAGTTAGCTCGATACTTCTTGTGCGGGTGTCACAAAGGCTAAGCAAATGTAAGCAACTATTCCCTCAAATATTTCTTTTTAGATAAGTGTAGAGAAGACACTCTTCTATCTTGTAGTGCTTTTAGATTTTGGATATCTTTTTAGGTTGAGAATTATAAGAAAGCAATATTTTTCAAGATGTCATTCAAAATTGAACACAAATTTCTGGGCTTTTCAAAGTTAACAATAAAGCTACAATTTCAGCATTATTTTAATGTCTAATCAAGAATTCGAATCCATTCATGTGCTTCAAATTTTCGGGAAGATAATGGCAAATCCGCCAAATATTTCATTATAAAATCATTCATTGTAAGTTTTAAGTGTATACTCGGTAATGTAATGGATCTCACAGCTAATCATTTACAACAAATTGTACAGCTAATATGACTTATTTAAGCAAAGAAAACAAGAAAAAAAGATATATATAAGAAGTAATGAAAAATTAGTAAATGAATTAATAGCACTATAAACAAAATTTTTGGATTTAATTAATTGAAGATGCCAGCCCTTTTTTTGATTAAAAGATAGCTGATATTAATCTGCAAAATACACTTGATTCATAGTAAATCAGTCATTTGTCTTTCAATTGTCAATGGCACATTAATTGCATGCAATTTTGGGTATCAATCCCACAAAATGCTATAAATAAGACTGTAAAAAAATTTGCAGTATTCTATTATAAGATTGATGGCGAAAATCAAAAACACATAATTGCAACTACAGAAACAGATATTTATGAAAGCACTACACTACTACTCTGTAAACACTTGATCTAGCACAGATCTAGTATCCAGTAACATAATGATTTTCACTCACATTAAATATTTTTGGCTTCGAATATTCACCGCATGACATATGTCACACACAGAAAAATTCTTCTAAATGAACTAGCATTCTGATTGCCTCAGTAACGAAGCATGTCACTGTCTCAAGAGATAAGCTCCCTTTCTTCCGTAAATCATTTCATGCACCATGAGGAGTGAGATAGTGACAGTGAGATTGGGAGATGGTTTTCTTTTATTTTAGATCCAGTAGACAGAGTTTGCATGGAAAGGACTTTTTTAGAAGTTAAAAACACTTTAAAAAGTCAGTAATAGAAAAAACTACACATCTCTTTTTGTATACAAGCCGTTGAAATGTTTTTTTCAATTTTTGTAGAAATTATTTTGAAAGAAACTGCCTGAACGGTTAGTTATGGGACGAGTTATAAATGATATGAACAAAGTTCAAATCATATATAGTGTATTGGGTAAATTCTAATATTAATATATATCTTAAGTTCAATCTGGAGTGGGAATGGTAATCCACTTCCACAAATCTTTTGAAGCATAACTACAAAGAAAAAACTGAAAATGTTTATCAGTCATCAACATGCAAAATTGCAGAAGCCAGCATTAATAAATAAATTTTAATTTTAGGAGAACTTTGGAGTCAAAATGACAAGGAGTTTCACTATGCTCGATAAAGAAATAATATCTTTCAAATAAATCACTAAATCATTCAAGATATAAAATTTTTTGTAATTTGCGCCCCTATATATATATATATATATATATATATATACATATAGTGTTAAAGCAGGTCATGATTGTTGGATCAAGTCTATCAGGATTTATCAGATCAGGGTTGACGAGTTACAAATCAGGTCCAGCTAAACAGGTTCAGAATAGGAATAGGTTTGACAGAACCCATGTTAGTTTAGCAATTCATATCATTTTAGGTTTATTAGATGAAAAATACATAATTAACTGAGTCTAGTTTTGTATCAATGCTTTGTTTTAATGCTTTCCTTTATTATGCATGCTATATGTGTCACAGGGTAAAAAAAATATTGCCTAATATAACATGTAATTTCTGTATTCTACCTATGCAATGCCAATAAAATGTTTTGTTGATTTATGATTGGTTTCACATGTTTACTCAATCAAAAATTTATATCCACAAAACTTAATTGTAGTAATATTAATGTTGGTATTTAGATCACGATAACCAAAATAATATCAAAATATAGTTGGCTGCAAAAAAATGAGACTAGAAAAAAGGCATATTACTTTTGAACTACTGAACCTAACAGCTCAAGAAAGGTAAGATTTTAAAGATGCATTAAAGGACTATAAGTAAAAAGCATCAAAGTCTAATTTGTTTTCCTCCTGTAGAAATAACTTCATTCAAACGAACTGAAACTGATTTCATTAAATTGGACTTCATTTCAGATGTCAAAATGTGTTGACTTTCTTGGATTTTTTCTTTTAAATCGGATATATTTTTCGGATTTTTCTTCTCAACGTCATTTTTCAATATCTGCCACACGTTTTCGATTGGAGAAAGATCAGCAGAACTTGGTGGCCATTGCAAAAACTGGATATTATTTTCAGAAAACCAATTTTTGTCTTTGCTGACGTGTGCGGGGTTGCTCCGTCCTGCTGGAGTATCCATCCATCAATATATAAAGCATCAGCATAAGGCATAAATTCAGCTATAATTTGGCAATATCTTTGACTGTCGATTGTGGCTTTTCCGTCTAAAATTTTCAAATAAAACCCACGATAGGAAAGTGCTCCCCAAACCATAATTTTTTGGTCGAACTTTGGAACCGCTTTTGTTGGTCTTGGACATTTCTTTGACGACCACACTTGTACTTTGTTTCTGTGTAGTTGAAATACGCACTCATCAGTTATCCAAACATCTTCAAAAGTGTAGTCTTTCCAATCTTTCACGAAATTTAATCTTTTTTCTTGATGTTCTTTTGTAATCAGAAGTCGATTTTTTCTGCCAATTTTTGTAACTCCACTTTTTTTCAGTGTTCTCTGAACTGTGGTTTCATGCACAGAGATGTCGGCTTCAGTTTGAAGTCGGTTTGCAATTTTTTTCCCAGAAATATAGGGATTTTTGAGAGCAATTGCGACTGTTTTCTGAATGAATTTTCCAATAATTTTTCGAGGGCGTCCACTTCCTTTTCTTCTTTTGAGAGATTCTCCTTGTCGAATTTTTTTCAGCTTTCGAAAATAAGTTGATCGAGAAATTTGCGATATCGCAAAGGCGTTTTCAAGCTGTTCCAACGTTTCCATTCCGAAGAAATCAAGTAGAAACTTTGCAAAGCAAAACAATTTGTTTGGTAAGTGTTTTCAAATAATTACGAAGTACCAGTTTAATTAATTAACTTTTTTGTTTGACAGTTTTAAAGTTCACAAAATTCTCGTTGTCTTATTTTATAGTTTTCCTCTAAAACGTCTCAATACGTTTCCACAAAGCGTGAAAAAATAGGTGTTCAGTGTCATTTTTTGCAGCCAACTATATTACTATGTTTGCAAGTCTCAGCCTAATTTAAAAAAATCATTTCATAGAATAAATTTCAGTTTTTGTAGAATATCTTGGTGCTTAAAACTGATGTTAACATCAAAATACAGTGTAAATGACAAGAGGAAATATATTGCAAAAGGAAGATATTGCTTTGATAAAATCCCTTCCTTTATAGACATCAGGATTAAAAAGGTCTAAATCAGGAAAGGTTTGACACTCTTACTGGTCAGATCTGGTCACGGTTGAAGTGCAGGTGAAATCATTTCTAAATATATATTTGCAACCCTGAACAAGGATGTTTCAAATTCCAACCAGCTAATAAAAGTTAAGGTACTTGTATTTTGTTGTAATTACAGACGCATTGGTCTGGTAGTTGTTGATTAGGGATGTAGCGCATAAATTGGGACGAAAAACCAGTCAGGCGAGCAGTAACCACAGAACTCTTCCAGTTTTTCCTCCAAAGTGCTATTTCAAGTTGCTGAGAATTTGGTTAGTGGTGCTGTCCGTCAGTTGGTCCGATCAAAGTGTCTAAAAGTGAACAGAAAACTCTGCCACTCTTGCTGTTGAATTATTTGCAGTAAAGTTGTGTAAAGTTGGTCTCTAACATTTTGCTGTCAGATTGCTAAGTTTGTTTCGAATTTCCAAAATTTTTAGCCCTACTACGTTAGCAGTTTATTTGTTTGGTAATGCTCATTTTGCTTATTTAATATTAGCTTAAAATTATAGTCGATCTTATAAGGGTTGTTTTCTCACATATACATTATGTTAAATAGTTTAATGCAATATCACAAAAAATTTAGAATTTTATTTTTAGTTTTAAGCACTTGGAATAATTGCGGAAAGTTGTTCAAATCAGTCTTAATGTGGTTTTCATGCTAGTTAAATTCTAATTGGATAAATCTGCTTAGTTTGTAACGGAATAAACATTTGTTTAAAAGTTTTAGTGACTTTTATAAAAATACTGTAATAATAAGAGTTAATTAGTATAGAAAGTTCAATCTACTTTTCGATAAATTGTCAGAGGTAAAAACTGTCGCGAAAATAGATTTCCAGAATGTGACAGTACAAGAGAATTAAGTTTCTAGGTAAAAATTATCTTTTTGGGAGAAATTACACTAGTACGTAACTGCACAAATAAATCATTCTTAGATGTACGGATTCCAAAATTATTAGCGCCTAGTCAAACATAGTTTTCCCACACTTTAATGATCTCAAATTCCTCAAATAGGTAAATCAAACGTCATTTACCCTAAAAAAGATTGCATGGATAAATTTCTGTCGGAAGCTGAAACTAAAGCCAATTCATATTCTGTTGTACAAAATTGGAGGTCGATTTTGGTGCAAAAAGGTGATAATCTCTCGTGGTTCAAAAATTGAACTTCATCCCCAAAGTATGTTGGTCGAAATGCTGAAATGCGTCACAAAGCTTGATAGTGCAAACGACAACTAAATATAGCCAGCCCATAATGGCTTATGTTTTTCTTTGAATAGCATGTGTTCTACGTGTATAAAGAAAATTGATGTTCATATTTAAAACTTAAAAATGTTTTCTTAAAACTTCGTTCACATTCAAATGAAAACATGTTCAATTTCATAAAGTATTTGAAACATCAAAAGCATCGCAGTAGACATTTTGTGCATCGATTAGTGTTGGTGATTTTTTAAAATAATGCAGCAAGCTTCCGCCAGAAATATTTTAGTCCACCACGGAAACAATGTCAATGAAATCCGAATTATTTACGTTGAATGATTCGCCTTCTAAATCTTTATCAATTTTAGTGATGTAACCACAAACTTATCCCAGCATTCGAAATTTGTCAAATTCGGAATTTCTATCATATTTTATAACTAGAGAGAAACATATAGCATACCTAATAAGAACTACCAGAGTTGAAATTTGGTTGGGGCTAAAGGTCGGTCGGGCTGGGCCGTGGCTTGGGCTAAGCTTGGGTTATAATTGGTATTTGAAATACAAAAAAATTCATTTGAAAACTTAAGCTTTGCAAATGCAAGAAAAACATTCTCTTTAAAATTATCAGCCATGCATTGTTGGCTGGTGCAGTAATTCTAATCTAACATCTAAATTTTATCTGCTACAAGCAAAGAGCTTTTATGAGAATTCCACTACCTTTTTGCTGATTTAAGTTGATGTAAGTTGGTAGAGAATTTTAGTAATTGTATATATATATATAAGAACTGATATGTTCACTATATGATCAAAAAGGCCGCTTGTAATCCTGGTTATAATTAGTTGTGGTAATTATATTACTAAATTAGTGATGGGGTAGAAACAAATTAAAAAACGTAACATATATGATTGGCCGTAAAGCATAGTACACAGCAGAGGATTGTAATATTTTAAAAGAGGTTTGCTTCAAAAAAAAGTTATTATATATTACATTAACTAAATAACAACATTTTAAAAGAAATTCGTTTAAAAACTGGTCAGAATTTTTTAATAGACCTCCAGTAGTTTTGTAAAACGTTTAAAAATACATATACAATTTAAAATAAACACAAATTTCATCTTCATATAATGTTAATGAATGTTTGGATAAAGGAACTTTGTTTACATGTAAAGAGCTAATTACAATCAACGATTCTAGTGCAAAATTGGAATTTAAGTTTTGCTATACCCAGTTATTAATGAAATATCTTGATTATACATATTGATGAATCGTGGTGAATTATGCCAACAATCGCCATTCTCACTTAAAATTACAATACTATTAATGGCAACATTTTTATGTTTTCTAAAAAGTCTAAGCAAAAAATTAAAATATAAGCAGTTTCATTTATAAAAAGAGGAGACACACCTCGTTTACAATGTGAGCTCTGATTTTTGAGATTTTAATTTAGGAGATGAAAGCGTTTAACAATTTTAAAAAGAATCCCATAAAAATTTAAGAATTTCTGAGCAATTTAAGTTTAATCTATGCACAAATTTAAAACAATTTTAAAATTGTTGTCTTCATTGGTAACATTTGTGCAAATGCACATTCAATGCTATGTGGTAGCCAAATGCAATCATTTACAGAAAGGGCTCACGTCTGTTCCAGACCTACGGCCATGTATGACACATTTATTGTATTAAGGTTTAACAATGCAATTTGAATTTGAACAGGATTGAATTAACATTGTTGACGGACAAAAGCAGGTTATGCACCTATGCACATATCGATCAATACATTATGAAAATTGTGCAATCAAATTCAAAGTGTAGTGCTTATTAGGCAAAAGACATTATCAGTGACGTGAACAAATAATTTGGGCCGGGCATGGGCCGAGTAATTGGTATTTTGAAAAGGGCCAAAAAATCGGCCTAATTCCAACCCTGAGTACTATCTACAAACTACAGGGTGTCCGAAAAGTCACGCATCATCCGAAAAAACATTATTTTATTATAACAATTTTTTAACATTATAAAACATGGTCAATTTGCTGTCCTCCAAGTTCAATACACGTTTGGAGACGCAAATTCTTGTTTCCCACTACTCGTTGAAGCATGTCAGGGTCAATATTGAAGCGATTATTTAACCAATATCATTCTTTGATTCAGACAAATTTAGCTTATTTTCATGCACTTAAAAATTTAATTTATATTTAAACAAATTTAAAGTAATTTTAACATTTTCTAATGCCTTTTTTTAGAAATCACAATTTCATTAAATTTCTATGAAATTTCAATTCATAAAATGATTTCCATTTCCATAATCTAGAAATGGAATGCAATGGAAATTTTCATTTCCATAAGCAACCATGGATACAGTTCTTTTTATGTGACTCAATGTTACGATTAGAAACTATGATATTTTCCAAATTATTTGTGAAAAAATGAAAAGCTGCCTATACTTAAATGATTTTCTTACTTTCATGAGTATTGTATCATAATATTCTCCTTTTGGCACAAACGGATTAAATTGATATTTTAGAGTAGCAATTAGAACTGCAACTGAAACGTTAATGATTGAAAAATGTGTTCTGTTACCCTAGTCTTTAGGCACTCTTCAGCTCGAATATTGAATAACTGTTTATTCTCCAAGTTGGTCACAAACTAGTGAATTTGCTGTGGGTGAAGGAATGACGCGGTTACATACAATTCCAGCGATGCTATTCCGCAATTTATATGCATAAACGCTTCTTTACAGATACATTTTATTGTACATATGACATCAATTTCAACGTCGTTTTCATTTTCTGTCCATGCATATTCTTAAGGGAAACATTTTAACAAACACAAGCAAAAAGCAATATAATAATATTAGTGATTGAAGTTGCATGGAAAGAAATTGCCAATGAAGTGGGAAGGTAAATATTTTTGAAAAAGACTGATTCTGTTGGAATTTGCAAGAAATTCAATGACAAATAGCATAGCCAATTTAATTTAATAAAGATTTTTCTTTAGATGAATTGGTGCAAATGCATGTCATACGTCGCAGGATGGCTTAGAGATTCCTACAAATACATAAGGCACTGTCATATCAGATTTCATGTCAAAACAAAAAAATAACAATCTGTATTAACATATTATAATTGTGAAAAAAATATCTGATAACATGAATGAAAACGACTGAGAACTACCCATCTGATAATGCAGTAGTCGAGATGTGGAAATTCATTAAGTGAATCAAAACTAAGAAAAACAAAACCTTCGTTATGGTAAGTTTACCTATTTGACATTGAGAAAACATTTTTACCAATTTATTGCGTCCATCGCATTCCAAGTAATTTAGATTCCAATCACCATAAGCCCAATGCCAATGTTTGTAATTTAAAGCAAGAAAAATGAGAATTATCAACTAATAAACCAACATGGACAACGCACCGAGGCTCAACAAAGAAACCACGGCGGCTATAATTTGGTTTCAACTTTTTCCCGACCCTTGAAATATATATTGCGTGAAAAACCACTACTCCCCAATGTTGGACCAACAATGAAATGCTTAGTGGTACTCATAGTACATGGAACTTTAAAGGTATTTCGTGTTCTTTCAAGTTCTTATAAGAATTTAGGGAATGTCATGTATAAGAACATGCGCAGAATTCAAATATCATGCTTCATTTAAGACCTTTATAGTTTTCCCTTGAGAAATTTCGACAATATTTTGATTTTAAATACGTTAATTTTCTTAGTGACAGTCAATGGCTGGAAGAATTACTTAATAATGAAAAATTATCAGGAAAGTGAAAACAAAGCGATGTTTTGGTAAAAATTCACTTTTAAGAAGAATGTTATAACAGCTGTATCTTTTTAGTAATTTTTCCTTTTCGAAAGTATACTAAAACCCTACTGTATTTAATAGATCGTAACAATAGAATATTCCCAAGTAGCCAACCACTGGTGGGTATCCAGCGGCCACCGGGTGGAATTTGGCTGGTGGCACACCAACGGATCACTGGTGACTAATTGGTAGGCGCTGATGGCAAACCTAGAATTTTGGCATTGCTTAAATGTAGCAATAGCAAACTTTTATATCAATAAATAGTTCAAACATTGCAGTTGTAGCTAGCACCAGCCTAACAAAGGTTTGAAAGAAATGCTAACAAGCTTATCATGCATACTGATTTAAAATAGATAATGGAAAATTGAAAGAATTTCTTTATTATAAACTATAACAACAAGTATACAAAAATGCTTAATTAATATTAAATTTTCAATTTCAGAAGAAATTGCAATTTTTAAACATTGTTTTTTCAATTATTAAAAATAATTTCATACCAGTCAAATATTCAATAATTTTATATAACACGTCAATTTCATTCCTTTAATACATTGTGTGAAGTCGGTATTGGACCACTGGTGGTGGCTGCATGGGTTACTATGTAAGGCTATTTTGTGTATAATAAATTTCAATCTTTTAAATGTCATTGCTAGGAATTCATAGGAATAAGTTTATCTACATTTCAAAAATCAATTTGGGCAATTTTTCATAAAATTTACTCCTAGATTTTTGTCGCATTAAGATTAAGATATTAAATATACAATGATATGCCCAAAATTGTCAACAATTTCTTTATTGCCATTTCCAGGTATTTTAATATTTTAATCGTATTATAAGGTGGTATGTTTTTTATTAGCTTGAAGAATGTCAGCAGGGTATCCAATATTACGAGTCGTCTTGGAAAGAGAATCGACACAGAAATGATTAAATTTAAAGAATTAGGTACCTCCAATTTTCCTAAAATTCCTCTATAAGAGCCTATTTAATCGAGTTGTACGTCGAAGATGCAATTTAGGTTTTCTACATTAAACGAATTAGAAGTTATAGTACGAAATATAAATCTAGACGTTAATAAATCTTCAGATTCGGCTCATTTACCTTTCAAATATAGCACCTTTTTATAAAAATGGAGATCCCATTTTTACGAGAAATTATAGGCCAATCTCAATAATGCAACCTTTTACTAAATTATTTGGAAAAATACTGCACATACAAATCCATTAACACGTTTACAAGTAATGCAATTATGTCAATTACTGAAAAATAACCCCAATCAAATTCAAATTTTTATTCAGCTGTGTAGAATTTTGAAATTTTGCCGATCAAACTTAAAAACGAATGATGTCTTCAAAATTCTATTAAGAAAAGCTAAGTCTTTGTCATTCACTCGGTCTTTATTTGACCGGTTTTAGACTGGTTCAAATCGGCCGGTAATAAAATCCTGACCCGACCCGACCTATTCCAGTCACGCCGATTGATCTGACCGGTTTATACCTATGGTACAGATGAAGGCACACTTTAACTGCACCCAAGTTCTAATTAATGGTTAGACTACCGACTATTATTATAATATGTCTATGTGGTTTACAATGGATTGCTTCAATGCAGTACAAACAATGTCGTAAAATTTGACTGCAATTCACAAGATCTACTTCCAAAAACACTGTGCTCAGCCAGTAAACATTCCACTATTAATTTTTACTCAGACAGTTCAAATTTCTTATATTTCAGGCAAATCAATAAAAAATGTTGTTTGGCATCAAATATGAATGTGCGTCAACTGCCTAATATTTGTGAGTGAAAGTTTGGCATGGGATTATTCTAAAATTCTACGAAAAATTGCTTAGATAATTTTGAAAACTCGTAAGATTTATTGATGTGCTTACAAGTGTAGGAGAATGCAAACGCAATCATTGGCACTGCTATAAACGCTTGTTTAGCAATTAGAAGTTGATTTTAAATGTTAACATTAATCACAAATAGTCCAATGTCCAAATTGCGATATAAACTACAATGCAATTTGTAGAAAGACGTGTCAAAATCCTTTATCTAATCAGTGAAATTCAGCACTTGATTGGCTTGAAGCAAAAATGAGAAAATCGAGGGATATTAACCATATTTTTTGGATCAACGTATTAATATAACTTGAAAATGTTAATAACTAGTTTAGGAGGAAACATTGAATCGATTTCCCTAAAATGTCAGCCTATGTTAATTGTCTAACAAATTGCATTGACACAACTCTAACAAAATCACAAGAAGAACTTAATTAACTAGTTTGAATAAAACATTAACCTAAATTATAAATATTTCAATGCAGTTTATGAGGGAGTGTATTTTTAAGTCCATTTTCAATCCCTTGGATGTATAATGTACAATTAATTATATCTAGGAAAGAGTTTATCACTAAAACGCATTGGCGTAGAAATAAAAGTCTAATTAAAAAATAATTTTGGTTATTTCAAAGCCCTTTGTATTTTGTACTTTCATATTACTGTTGTAAATTCTCAATCATTTTACATGATATGTTGATTTAGCAATTAAGTCAGCAAAAGCAAAGGAGTCTGTTTAAATAAAAATCAGAGGAATATATTCAAATTCAAATAAGCATACATAAAATGTTATTGAAGCATTTGCTAAAATTTGTCTTTTGAACTAGAGATGTAGACTGAAAAACGCCTGTTACGTTCAAATTATAGTTAGCGTGTTATTTAAATACAAAATTGGCATTTTCATTTTTTGAAATTTAATTCTGTTTCTAATTACATCATCCTTAATAATAAAGCACTTTAACTTTCTGAACGAATAACATGCTTTCCTGAGTATATTAAGATGCTAATAATAACTTTTAAGGTAATTGTATACATAAATAATGCATATTATACATGAAAAACAATTACACAAATTAAATTTATTGAAAATATAACGCAGTTTTTTACATAAAAATAATATTTCATAAATGTTTAAAAATATAGAGTTATTGCTGAACACTAGAAAGCCTGAAAATTTATAACCCTTAAATGCATGAAGTGGTCAGAATTGACCACCTTTAGAAAAACTGCGCAAAATTAAATAAATGTATCAGAAAAAAAAGATTCATTTTCTAGTGAAGTTCCTATTACATACATTCATTTCAATTACAATTTTAAGAAAGGTTTTATTTATTGAGCCTAGCCAAACCATACTGAAAGTCAAAACGAGCCGAGCTGAGCAGAATCGAGTGGAGCTCGTTGACAAGTCTGATAAGTATACTTCCTATATTTTAAACTTTCATTCTATTTAGAACACTTACGCTAAAAATGATACTCTAAGATTCAAAATTTAAAAGTATATTTACAAATTTTATTTATCGAAAATTCAAATAATTTAATGATTCAAAATTTTTTCATGCTTTCATTGGCCCAAAATCCAACAAATGTCATTGCTGTCCATTGAATGTACAAGGCTAATCTCGGAATGGTTGTTTTTGTTAAACCGAAAAGCATATTTATACTGCAGAGGCGTATATGGAATTAATTGATGGCCGATCTTGCAGTGATTCTTTACAAGTAAGAAACCGGCATGAGAATTGAAAATTGTTGCGTCACTCACAGATGATTCTTGTCTAAATCTTAAAATGTAGCCCCACTGGTACATGTAGTTGTCTGTCCCATTAATTCTAAAAGATATTGTATTTCCTCCAACAATACCAGGAGACAGTATTTCATATTTAAAAGAGGTATCTACCTCTAGTTTTGCCATATTTCTCACATTTACAACTTCCAGATGTGAATTCAGGATTGGATGAAGACTTCCAAATGTCAACCAAACTAAGATATAATTTAATAATAATTCACTTAATTTAATAAATTCAAGTTTTATAATAAAATGAGTTTCCATCAGCTACAAAATTTTAACTAATTAAAATCAATAGGGAGATAAAAAAGTAAAAGTAGCATTAAATAGTTGCACCCTAACATATAAAAACCAGCAAATTTTATATTCAGCAATCACTATAATGAAAAAATTAAAATATGGATAAAGGTATTTTGCAGACGAAAGAATATCTTAACTAATTCGTACAAAAATGGAATCTTACAAACAATAAATATGTTTTCGGGATTCCGGGAATTCTTCTAAAGCCAATAAAATTTACAGGGAATTGGAAGTTCATCTCAACTTTCACAGATGGTGGTACATCATCCACCATTTTTTTTGAACATATATTAATGCCGCCATACAGGTAATTCAAGCTATAATATTACTTCATGATCCCTTTTTTCAAAAAATTGTAATCATATATTTTGTTTATTATTGACAAGTAAATGTTGTGATTTTAGAGTTTCACATCTAAATTACTACATGCAAATATACAGATTTATTGGATGTACTTATCATACCAAGCAATGCTTCCAAAGTGACTCCAGCCATTTAGTGTGAAAACTTGGAAAATCAATCAAAATGAAAACAATCCTTTTAAAATGGCTGTAAGTCTATTATAATCATAAGTAATAACGATTTTCACAACCATTGGAGTCAAATACATCAGGGGTCCAATTTTCAGCCAAATACTAATCACTGCCAATTTTAAATTTATCCGTTTCATGGAAAATAACCTTACATTATGCAATATGTAATGTGATACATGATACTTTTACCGTATGTACCTAATTACGAAGTATGACGTGCATTTGAGTTTTATGAACACAAACTATACTATTTTCATATTTTTGCATAATTATAGTGCGATTCATCGATTTAAGATGAGATATTGATAAATACAAAATATTTGCATTTTATGAATTTTGGATGCTTTTTAATGTATTCTTATTCCCTCAATTGTCATTTATTTTTTTTATGGCTTTTCAGTAAGTGTGTATGTGTTCATAAGATATATTTGTTTGATCATGGTCCGAAATCATTGTGAGCTGCTTGCAATCTGTAACGAAAATTACAAAAAAATTCATACCTATCTCTAATAAAGAGAGAATTCAGCAAAAATTATGCCCAACATTAGAAGAACGATAACTATTTGTAAAGGCTAATGCTAATTCTTACCACTTGAAAAATTTTCAAATGATTGGTTCACTAGAGCGTACAAAATGTAGTTGGAGTAATTTTGCCCAACTCCAACCCTCTACGTATGAAACAATACTGTTTCCATATTGCATTTTGCTGACCTAAAATATTTTTGACAAAAATTTCCACTTGTAGTTCATCTGATGTTTGCTTCTTAGTTTAAAACCAAATAACTTTTTCCCTAGTTCCTAAAGAATTATGCTTTGTTCATATTTCCTGAAGGGTGGAAGTCTTTGCTTGCGTTGAGCAGAAGTTTATCAGTCTATAGTAAATGTTAATGGCAGTTAAACATGTGTTATTTACCACTGTAATGAAATAAAACGAGTACAAAATGTATGTGAAATCCAATAAATATGAAATTTTATGAATTACCCAATGAGTCTTATTAAAATAAACCCATTGAATTTGTCAGCAACACTTTAGTTTCATTATCGTTGTGAACGGAAAATGTTTGCATCTAAATTGGAATCTCTATAAAAAAAATTTTCAGGGGAAGTTACGATTTATTAAAAGTTGTTTTAAATATCATTTTATTGAGTAATTTTGCTCTTTCCTTTAATCTACAATAACAGATCTTGTAAATATAGTAAAATTTTGAGAAAATCAAATAAATTATTTTTAGTAGGATCTTAATTTTTAGGAATTTATATGCAGTTTTCGGAGCATTAATATTTTGTCGTTGCTTACTTTTTTACCAGGTTAGAAAAGATTGTGGAAAAATCTTACCTCTTCCAATAATGTTAGTTAGCAAAAATAGTAATTCTATTTTACCTTTAAAACTGACCCTCGAGAACATGAACCATCTTCCTCACAACGAACCGTGTGCTGTAGGTCAAATATTGACTAATAAGGTTGAAATATCAATGTTCTGCAATTCACGATTTGATGTTGAATTGCAGAAACAAAGGCGTATTTTGTCCCAAATATGTAAATACATTTATACAAATACAGCAGAAATGTTGTGATATTGATATTACATAAACATAAAATTTTAATTTTTACTGCAATTTAATATCGAAATGTATGAATATTTTTTAACCTCCAAATAAATATATTCACAAATTATCATTCATATATAAAATATTAGTCTCTTTCGAATAACTAAGAAATTCGTAATTCGTGAAGTTTGAGTACAAAACCGTCAAGAGTACCCCAACAACAACGAACTGTTAATCAAGAATTTATTATTGTTGCACGTTTAGAAACCCAAGAAATTTATATAAAAAAGAATAAGTTTCTATGATGACCTTTCAAGGATACATTGAATTTCTTCCTAGAAAATTTTATTTTTGCAAATTAGGTAGATCTTTGAAATTTACAACAGATATCAATATTGAAGAAGAGTTATTCCCAAAATCAGTCACAATTACAGTTGCAAACTACTATTATTTACAATTTGAACAACAAACTCTATGGATGATTTTTTCATCAATGAAGAATAAAAATTTTACTTGATCTATGAATATGTAGTTTTATTCATTTTCTTGAATAAACAATGAATATTGTATAAACTTTTTTAATAAATACCTAAAGATTATTAAAGATTTCTTCAATGTTCATCAATATGCGTTGTATTCAATGTCAATTACGTAAAACGCAATATTAGGTTATTATGATAAATTGAAAATTAAAGAAAATACATTAGTGCTCCTATAAAAAGCTATATAGGGCCTTATCTGATCACATTTCTAACTTGAAAATATAGTTTATGTATTTCTTACCAATACACTCTTGCAAGTCATTCTCTTTGAAGCCAATGTCACACTGACATGTAGGCAAGAGTCCATTATTGTAACAAATGCGATCCTTTTGACAAGGCGGTACGCATGTCTTGAGAACTAAAACTGCGTGCTTCAGTTAAATGTAAGGGATTGATTATTAAATCAAATGATATTCTTTACAATAAGAGTGATATATTTGAAGAGTAAAGCAGATAATGGCACTATGAAATTTCAGAATCACAACACTAGATCAATTTTCAGTTTAATCCTTACAGGTAACAATCATTTAATAAATACATTAAATAAAATTGAATTTCCTTGTAAACATGTAGCATAAAATGGTAGAACATAAAAATGCAAAGCTTGGAAACTTGGTAATCTGTTTTATTTAATATTGCACTGTGAGGAAACTTTTAGTCTTATATGCTATAATTCTATTTTTAAAATAATCTAGTAAAGCATAATTACTATATAGTTTCTGAAACAAAATTTTGACATGTTTTTTAAATTTGCATTTATTGCATTATTTTGGCAATATCTGATAATATCCCAATTCATAGAAGCAAAATTTCATATAGCTCTATATATAGATGTAGGTTTGCATTTGATAAATTTCTTGCTTAATATTACTATTACCCTTTTCTAAATTTGCAAGTTCATACCTTTAAATAGACACCAATTTCCAATTGGAAGCTGGAGACGCTGTTCGGATATGTCTATCTTATACTTTCGACAGGCAAGCGTACTGTTATTCCATGCGATGAAATGGCATAGATGCAGAGAGTCACAACTAGTCATGCACTGCTGCATTCGGTTGTATTTGTAGGAGACATCAATTTTGGCTGCTTCAGTATTACAATTGGTCATAGCTCTGTACATTGTACAACTTGTATTTTCACATAAATATAGAAGTAAAATATATTTAATAAACGATGCCATTTAATTGAAGATTTAAATCGGAGTTAAAGTCGAATTTCGATCTGAAATACCATTGGATGTCAAAATAAGATTTTGATATCGTGTTAAAATACATATTCTTTACACTTAAATCATGAACTGACATTGAAGCTTTAACCGACAGAAATTTTGTCAGTCTTCATTGTTCTTGATGGGGCTGGGAACTGAGACAAAAGCCTCAATAGGACTGGACCAGTATGAGACTGCAAACAAAAACGGTTGATCTGAGACCACGGATTTCAGAATGCTGCTCATAATTTTTCAGAATTTTGAACAAAATAGAAGTTATGATGTGGAACCAATGGAACTATGGGATGAGAAATTTTAATGGAATGGGCTGGTACCGATTACAATGACTCTAAAAAGCCTGGCCGAGCAGAACCCTATTAATATTAATAAATTTTATGGGGTTGCGTAATTGTCAGCCAATAGTAATTGTATGTTAATATTTAAGAATCATGATAAAATTTGATCGCCGGTGAATTTTTAACTAGTAACAGTATAAGATATTTTTTATTTAAAGCGTCTTTTGTCTAAGACACTTATTTCCAGGTTTGCCCACTGGACAGTATAATCAAGGATGCATAAACAATATTTTTTCAGGGCCATAATTGCAATAGCATTGCGTAAACTTATATATATTGCCAAAAAATTGGGGCAAATATTCATTGAACTATTTTCAATTACTACAAAAATATAGTCAATATAGAAATAAAATTGGGTGCATTCGCAATGAATTAAAATTATATCTAGAATTCACAGGTATTCATTTTTTGTTATTTGCATTTTATTCTTACTTAGCCAATCAAAATGCTGACATAGTCATTATAGGACTTCATTGCTGGAGTAGTATATTTTCAGTTGATAGAGATTTTGAATAATAATAACGCGGATTAGGCTCCCTTTTTGTTTTCTATTGGAGCCAATATGGTTTTGGCAGATTTGTGATTAAACTGGCAGATTTTGAATGTGTATCAATGAAATTTCAAGAAAGAACGTGTGATGTGGAGAAGTCAGTGTTAGTTTGTGCTTCGATTTGTTACTTGGGAATTGAGAGATATCCTTCTTATAAAACATAGCCCTTCATCCTGAATTTAAAAAAGCAATATCAATGTGCGCCTTGAAAGAAACCCTAGATCAATTTCATTTGGATTTGTTGTAAATTTTTTTGTAGAATTCAAATTCGGGATCTGTGAATGGAAGCCTCACTTTTCTAGACAATTTAAGCAAAATAGTACATATCATCCAGACAAAATGGGTTTCTCTCACTTCGAATCTGGTGGAAAGGCTATTTAATACTCTGTATGGTACATCTATGCAGACTACCAACCAAATATCAGTCCTATCAACCTTGAAAGCCATTTGTTTTTACATTTCAACAAAAAATACTGGGGCACATGTCATTTTACATTGATGTATTAGAGTAATTTACGTTGTTCATTGAATAATTGCACTTGCTAAATTTGTTTCTGATATTGACATATGAATATGTAGCAATTCTTACACTTAAATTTTTGCGAAAATTGTAGATTTCATTTCATTTGTAAGAAAAAATTGTTTGATCGCAAATGATGTACCATCTTGCTCTCAATCAAAATATAAGAGAGATATGCAAGATGCACTGGGATTTCGTTATGATAAGAATTTACCACACCACGCTCATCCTAATATTGTCAAACCAATATCCAAAGCAATAATTTTAATAGTATGAGCAATTAGGAAAATTATGTTATAAAAAATTGTGGTTTTGGAAATTTTCCAACACAAAAAGGTTAAAACTTTCTCTAGAATGTCTGCGACTTTGTAGTCGTCTCAAGAGGAGCAATAAATAAACTCTTTCGTTAATGCATCATTGTAAACACCATCACATCGAATGGAATGAAACTGTATCTATAGCATTAAAACGCATTGAACAATAGATATCCAAAGATGGTCTACTCCATAAATTATAATATTCGTTTGCAAGAGTGTGAATTTTGACATCTTCTGGACGATGCGGTGAATCCAGTTTACTTGAGGCAAAAAAACAAAAAATAGTTTCACATGGAGCTGGTCAGTGCGTAAAATTTGATATATAGTGCTTATTCATAGGGTCAAAAGTCAAAGAGCAATAGAGTTTCGAAATGCTTCTGTTGAAATAGTCAAATAGAAACTCTCATGTAGTAATTAACAAAAGTCATTATTATCTAGAGTATAGTAATTTAAAATACAAATTTATGTTGTAAGATGGAGCTAGAGAAGCTCTCCAAATGCTGAAAACAGCAAAGCAATCGGAGCAGAATACAGAGTACAGACTGTTTGAGTTTTTTAAGTCTCTAAATTCAAAAGCCAACTCTACCAGAAAAAGCCTTCTACCTAATTTGAAGGCCCAAAACATTGTAGACGAATTATCTATATGATATTAAATAGATTAGTACACAAGTTTGATTATACTTCCGTGTATCAGAATGTGTTTCCATTTTCGAAGAGCTAATAGACTATGATTTTTCATATAAATAGGCATTGCCATAACTAAAATTTGGTTTTTAATCGCACTAAAAATTACTGTTTTGTCCGTCTTGAAGTTTGCAGATAATTGGCGATGAAGATGACACTTATTTTAAATCATTTAGTATGATTTTAAAATATATTAATCAAGATACACTGACAATACGGAAAAACAACTGTTTTTAATCCAGCTTCATCTGTCTTCACTTTTGCCAGTGAACAATATTCTACTAAGAAGTAAAAGCTTGTGATTTAAGCAAGTCAAATGACCTGTATCCGGTATAATTGGTGCACGCAAAAGAGGTAATATCTAATATGATAATTTAGATGCACATATGTATTTAAAAAACCAATAATACCAATAATAGCCAAATAGCAGATATTCTTACTATGGAAATAATAAAATTTTACAATTTTGGTAAATAAAAATTCCAATGAAATACACGTTTGCTGATAAATTAATGATTTAATGCTTATACTAATAATAAAAAACTAATTAATTTAATCAATCGAAACTTATTTACATCACTATCAATTTATTAACAATTTTATATCATCAGATAATTAACTGCCTCAACCTTTTATCATTAAAATTCATGATTATAGTCATTCACTTTAAATGATTTAATATATTCTCTAATTTTTTTTCATTAATTTTTAAAAATAATCATCCCACTGCGTTGCTTAGATTAATAAATTTAGTAATGCAATAAATATAAATATAATTATAAATGCTGTTTTAATAAGTAAAAGAATGAAAATATGATATTGAAAATTGATTGAACATTTGCGAAAAATTGATTGCAGACGTTTACTGATAATTCTACAAACAAATTTTTTAATCAAAAAATGTAAATATTTAAAATAATAGAGATGAAAATTATTGAGTTGTTGTAGAAAATAAATAACGTTGTTTTATATGCAAATGACTTCCAAAATCAATTATATATTAGCTTCTGCTTGCAATTTTGACAGATTAACTATCCTTTGTAAAAATGTCAAATTAGTTGCAGAAATAATTACACAAGCATAATCAAGCTATTATTGCATTTATATAGCTTCGCTATCAGTTCAGTTTCCAATCAAAAGATGGCATCTGGATTAGTTTAATAAGGGTAAAAAAAATGCTAGTGTTAGCGAAGTGAGCACTTCATATATATTATAAAATATTCAATATTCTATATTAAAAATAATAATCTTATAGTGTATATATGTTGAATTTTCCAAATATGTTAACAATTCTAACAAATTTTAAAAATTTTGTAACCTAGCTGTCCGTAGCATAACCTAGCTAGCGTTTTGCTAGCATATAGCTAGCGCATTTTCCAGTGGGATATTAATGACTTTTTTTGAAAATTATATTTTGCTGAGCAGCAATATTCGACCACAGTAAACTACCACAAATAGGGTTATATGTAATTAATATTAACTCTTAAATGCATATCATATTTTACTGATATTAGTGCTTGACATGGATCAATTTGACCCATGATGCCAACAATCTTAATTTACGCATTATTCAAGTAAACTCATAAATCTAAAAATATTTACACACAACTAGATGGAGCAAAAACTATCTTTGTAAAATGCGAGGGGGTCAAATTGATCCATTATATGCACGAAAAAAGTGTTTAATATTAAAATTTCAGTATGGTCTGGTCCGAATTTATTCGATCCTATCATGCGGAAAAAGGCCGACTAAATCTAGATCTGGTGTGACAAATAAACATGATCGGGAATCCGGACAATGACGTGCTATCTAAGATATTGGCCCTACTCAGGGACCAATTGCTATCATGCGGCAAAACAATCACATGTAACGCACTGTTCAATTTTTCAACAACGTTATTGATTAACCCGCTTAAAAAACCTTCGACCCAATCCGCCACGTTTCCACCCCTGTTCAGTACTAAGCGCAAATTCATTGGTCGTCCAGTTCTCACAGAATGCCTAAATACCAAAATTGATTTATTTCTGAAATTGCTACTCAATTTGCAAATTGTTGGGTAACCTGATACATATTTCGAAAGAAGTAATTATAGCAGTCTTGTAGCATCGAAAGTGCATGACTTCTGAAAACTGCCGAAGGAAACAATATTCTAACTAGTGTAAGGAAATAAATCAGTAAGCATTAATAATTCATGACTTTCCATTAAAAAATATTCTTCTCTAAATTTATGCCTACATATTTTTTCATGCACTTTTTGAAAGTAGGAAATATAATATTTTTTAATAAAGCATTATACTTTAGGAAAACATTTTTTTGGCATTAAAATACTTATTTACAAAAAAATTGTTGATCTACTTAAAGTTTCATTGCTGTATTTTAAATAACTGCTTAACCTTAGCAACAGCATCTTGATCTAAGTTTTTCTAAACTCTCTGTTCACATAATATTCATATCCTTTCATCATTCTTGAACCACTTTATGTTATGTTTACAAACGAGAAAGGCAAAAACATTTTTCTATTTGCAATTACAATATACAGTGTTCCTGTTGTTGTTCCTGTTGTTTATACATACATATACATATATGGGCTCTTTGTAACAATAAATTGGAGAAAAATTACAAAGGGCCCGAAATCTTCATTTTCTCTTGCGACAAAGGGCCCTTGCCCGTACAGGACCATTTACGCTTTTTTGAGATGTTATACTAATATGTACTTAAATACAATATTTAATAATGCTTAATATACTTGTCAATGTTTATTTTGGCGGGAATTTTTTTCCAATCGGGCTCTTAGTAACACATTCACATATATGGTAGTATTTTGCATTTCTAGATTTAACGCTGGCCGTGCCCACCCTGCACCCGTTTGTCTTTCAATTCCCGGTGCCTGCTCCTTTGGAATTCACCGGGCAGGAACTGGCGGCCCGGGCATGCCCGCAAAACACTAACATATGGTCCCTTTGTAACACTCTAAACTGATTGAACTCAATTATGCTGTTGCATTCATTTTAGATTATGGGCAAACAGCATTTATTTGTTTTTCTATTTCTTTTGAGTTAAAAATTGTGTATTTCAGGGATTCACTATTAAGTTTACCCACAGACTCCGAAACTAAATTTTCAATAAATCAACCTCAATTAAACCACGATTTTTAACTTCGAATATCTCTAAATTTGTGTCTGCATAGAAACTAAGGACTCTAAAAACTCAATTTGCGTAAATTCAATAAGCTGCAAGTATTATACAAGCAAGTTACAACACAAATGTCAAAATTTCACAGAAACCTAAGGGGGGGGGTTCATCGAAAAACCGGCTTCAGATTGCTTGATACAAAATAAATTTATTAATAATACAGTTCTTGAATTGAGCTTTGATTAATGATGTGCGCATAAAGGTTTTTTTATGCCGCACTCGCCAATCAAAATATTCATTCCTACCCATACCCACCTCCACTCAGAAATTTTTCCCTGTATCCGTCCATACCCGAGAGAATTCCTTATTGCTGCTTTTGAACAATTTCAAATTTGAAAAACATTTTAACACTATTCTTCATTTTTCAAAGTTTTATATATAATTGTGGAATAAAATGCTTAACTTTACCCACCCATACTCAATAATAATTTAGCGCACCCACGAGTGAGTTCGGGTAAAACCAGGTCTACGTGGATTGTATCCGTACTCGTTACATAAAAAATTTTGATACACGTACACTATAAACATGTAATTTTTTGAAAATATTTTTTCCGTTTTTTGATATAAATCAAATTATTTCTTTAATTAAATTTTCACACAACTAACTTCACTTGCATTATTACTTAACATTTGGTATACTACATGTATATCCATATCACTTTTTATTTAAGGGTATCAGACTGTTAAGGTAGATTCAAATTTAAAAAAACAATGATTTTCTTTTATGATTGTAGACTCATTTTGTAGCTTTTGCCTGGCTACTTAAGACGTCTAAGGAATAATGAAATTGTTTTTAATGACATTTGGATATCTCATTGTACCAAAAAATATAGAATTAATTTAAAAAAATTACAAAAAATTTTTGCAAATTTTTTTCGGAGAATATGTTACACATCTCCCCAGTGTTACAAAGCACCCATATATGTGTGTATGTGAGTATATATATATATATATATATATATATATATATATATATATATGATTACGAGAGAACCTTAAAATTTTGTATATTCTGACTAAATATTAATCTATGCAATCGCTCACAGTCTTACTTTAATAACAATACTCTACTTAGGCACAGCACCTAGGCCAGAGGCTGACCCAAAGACACTTCTTACTCGTCAGGAGACTTCACAATTGATAGACATGGCATTGCCTTTGCCTGGTGCTTTATTGTATTTTCACTATTTGTTATAGCAATAGTATCAATAAGCCTATCACTCAACTCACATGTACTAAAATAAGAAACTACATAAAAGCCCGTAAAAAATTCAAGGTTTAGCCCTAGAGAACTTACTTGGAGGTACTGGTGGCTGGAAGTGGAAAAATGGAATGAAATCCTATCGGAAACCTAGTTTGTTGGTATCTCCTCACAGGGGCGGATACAGAAAACTTCCTTAGAGGGGGGCCCAATGTAGATTAAAATGATAAGTACATAACAGGGTAATACGAAAGGCACAAAGTATTGAATTTTCAATGTTTAAGATTCGTCAGTATGCACGGACTTCACCACCATGTAATGACTCCAAAAACGGAAACAGAATTTGTGCAATTTTCTAAGACTCAGCACAATTATTTTCAACTTTCAAATTACGCCTTAATAATAGACTGTTGTGTTTTTAAGAGATTTTTTGCATTATAATCTAAAAAATAAACCAATTTTAAGTGTATTTTTAATGGCATATGATTAAGTAAATTACAAACTTTCACCTAGTGGTGTAACTGTGTGCTTCCTCTCAAATTCAATCAATATTGCTAAATATGCTGACAAAATTCAAGAAACTCAACCAACGCAAAAATGTAAAACTCTTGCTAAAATCAAGAAATTCTAAAATTAAAAAATATTTTTTAGAGTTTTAATGCCACACAATTTGTTTTTGGAATTTTCGAGTAGGTGCATGGTGAAATCTTTGCATAGTGTTGAACTTGAATACAAAAAATTTGACCAACCCTATTGAGCATCGTCAAATGGGAGGGATGGAAATGATAAACAAGAAGAAAATTATATTTAAATAGTACTCATGCTATGTTTAATATTTTACATTATTCTTTTGAGTATGGATTAATCACTATAGGTTTATGTGCCAAAAAATAGACGCAGCTATGCTAATCTAATTTCATTAGTATTTTTAAAAGTAAAATTATTTTAAATTTTATGCTAAAATTAAAATATCCTACAGAAATATAAAGGAATTCTCACTAAACGAGTCAATAACCTTCCAAAAGAAAATATACACATGTCTATAGGTCATATTTTAAAGAAAATAAAATAAAATTGAATAAAGAAAATATACGAGTTTGTGAAAAAACGAAATATTTATTGTCGTGGGGTGACTAGGAACATCACTGAGAGAACAGTTATGCAGAAAGATACAAATGAATGTGTCTGAAGAAGATTTTGAATCGCGTCAAATCAATTCTTGTGATGATGGAAATAAAGAACAAGAATTACTCTTCCAAGAAAATTCCAATAACTTTGGTAATTAGAAATTGAAAATGTGATTTGTGTTAATTTTGAAATTAGTGAGATGATTTACAATGATAAAGAGCATCAAGCTTCATTTCAATATTTCTTCTGACAGACAGTGATTTCAGTTTTCATTAGATTTTCATATGATTTTATAACTGCATATACATAAAGCTAACAGTTACTATAAATTTATTATGCGCCTTTGAAGTTTTTTAAAACGCCTTCACTTCATCTTTTCACTCGATAGAGAGTGTGAAGAGGCATATATATGTAATAAAATCACATGTTCCTATTCATCACTTCCGAAAGTGTGAATAGGAATACCTTAAAATTTAAAAAAAATCTTGAAAACTAAATATTCTATTTTTATTGAAATTTAATCTCAGGATCTATACTACACATTATAGTGTAATAATTCATTGAAATACATTGAACAAATTCCAGATCTTTGGAAAAACACTTAAAAACCGTTCTTATTCTATCAATTTGAAGGTACCAAGGAATTTTCTTTTGTAATTCTTATTTTATAGCCGCACTTATCTCCTCACAAACTTTTTCTGATGACCCAGTTTTGAAAGGGTCCCTAGCTCAACCTTCAAGCACTTACAATTTACTGCTAAGATGCATTAATAAATGCAATAGCAAAAAAATAAAGATCTTCAGTAACTTTTGTAGAGCTAAAATGATTATTTAGATTCAAAACAAAACCAGCTTAGCAAAAGGTGAAATTAAAAGAAAATCTACATTACAAAATCATATTTGTACATAGTTATTAGGCACCAAACTAAAATTGTTTGTAGGTAAATTTTTCTCAACATCTGACTCACTTATATATAGATTGAATGGAATAAGTAGATTTTGTGATCTATTCGAATTTTCAATATATCTCAAATATTATGCAAGCAAATAATTTTTAAAGATTTGCAAGCATCTGCTCACGATTTAAATACACAATATCAATATTTAATTATGTAAACCTTTCAAAAAATTAAAGCTATTGCCTAATATTCTTGAAGTATTCAAATTGTGATAGATCAATATTTTTTAATCGAATATTTTTTAATGGTTTGCCTACACCTTGTCCAAACCTATTTTGGAAATGCGGAAAATCTTGAATTTGGACACATTTATTGCCAAGTGGGATTTCCTGTTATTGTGAGAATTTATAATAAAAATGATTCAGTTCGTCGACGTACATAAACTTGGGATGTAAATGAAAGAGATAATGTTTTAAATTTGAAGTTAGACCATGCTTACTTAAATATTTTTTTAGATATATCGTCAAATTTTAGGCCACGATAATTATATATTCTTAGTAAAAGATGTAAGCTTAAACAATCAAAATAAGAATTCTAAGTGCTCTGTAGTAAATATTTTTCTTTGCTAAAATAGGTAAAATTAAAAGGTCAGCAGCATTTCTCCTTACTTTAACTGAATTACCTAAATATGGTCTTCAACGTACTAGAAATAGGCTTAAAATGTATATTAATGGAAATAACAAACTGGGTTCCAGTCTTTCAATAAAAATAAAACAATGTTAAAATGTTCGCTCAAAAACCAAGCAAAAATAGGTTTTATTTTATGTAATATATAAATCATAGCAAAAGAATAAGAACTCAGGAAAGTATTCCTTCTAATTATTCAATTTTGCAAGAATCTCAAAAATATGGATTTTATATATTTGGGAAAAAATTTGTTACTATTAACACATCCTAAGTTTGCAAAGGCGCTTCTTTAAAATTTTACTGAATTCTAATTTAATATAATACATTTGTTTTCGAGCAAAATTTCACCAAAAATTTTTAGCATTCATGCAAATTTTTACCTTTGCAAAATAACTGAGAATTTCAGCTTTCTGCTAATATCTTTTCTTAGTCACAAAGATATTAATTGAAACTTGCTTCTATAATGTAAATTATCCAATTTATTCAAATCCTTTAAGTTACTGTTGAAAAATCGAATTTGTTACACCTTCAATTTCATAGCATATTGTTTTAGATTTCTTAAAATATGCCCTGTTTAAAATAATGATTTTGCAATAATCAGGCTTACTATAAATTATTAGGATGACCAAATAATGAAACATAAAAGGTTTGAAACTATCATTTCTTGGCTTTTTGAGATGCCCAGGAGTGGAAGAAAGGGGCCAATAGGCACATCTTTCCTACAACTTTGAACGATAACATCCAATTAACTTGAAACTTGGTGCATGACAAGCAAGCGATCAAAAAAAATTTTTCATGACGTTTATATGATCTCCTGTAATTAAGGAATGACGTCATCAATCAGTGCGCCAAAATTCTGTCTATTTTGATGTTATTTATCTGCAATAATGAATTATCAGATGTCTTAATTTTCTCATAAAGTTTGAGTTATAATTTTTCAGTATTTTTATTACAAAATACTACATTAATAAATTTGGTTTAAAATATTGATTTAATCACTGAATAAATAATATCCCCTGCTATCTGCGAAAATGTTGTTGGATACTAAAAAATTATGAGGATAGATCATAAAGTTACTTCAGATAAATGAAAAAATATTGCTCCCGAATCACTGTAAAATATAAATTTTTTGATAAATGTATGAAATTTGTTGTACCTTATTAGTTTTTCCATTGAAATATGCATTTTAGTGATATAGCACAAAACACAACTTGTTTTAGTCAAGCTTACATTAATAATGAACCTATTTACAATTCAAATAACACAATAATGTATCAATAAACAACGAAACAACAGTATGTAACATGTTGTTTCCACATTGAGAACAATTAATTAGTATGACATTCCTACTTTACGAATTAATAGAAAGCAACAATCTATCTAAGGAAGATTAATTGTACTTAGTTAATGCATAGGCGATAATGCTTGTGCCAGGAGTAAACAGAACAGACGATTCACCATTATTCATGCCTTCTTTTATATACAAATCTATCACCAATCGTTGCTCCAATGGAAATGATTTTCCTTGAAAAGAACTCACTAGGGACTGACTGTTGGTGGAGGCCGTAAAATTAGTATGAACACCCAAACTTTCTTTAATATAATCATGTTTAAAACAGGTATTATCGATTGCATCAATACATTGCATAGTCTCTGCTGCCAAAACACTCTTAGCGACACGTTGAAGTTTATGACAGCTCTATGCAATAACATTGTCTCTTCAAAAAAATATCAAAACCACCCAAAGAGGGCAAACCAAATGAAGCATCAGTATATACCTTAAGGTCAGGGTTTGTTTTTGGACATTTTGTTGTAATATAATTCCAAATTACATTTCTGAAAGTGAACATATCTAATTTATTAATCTTAATCTTGTCTACAACTGATAACAGTTGAGTAACTATACAAAATATCGGGACGAGAAAAACATAAAAGCCATTGTAACTTACCAAAAAGTGACCTAAATTGATTTGGAAAGGAGTTTAATTCAACAGGTAGTCTTGATACGTCAGTCTATTTCTTTTAATTTAGCTGCGAAACATTCCCGGGACAATTTATAGCCCAAATTTGCTTTAAATATTTGAAATCCTAAAAATTTTGTCCAGTTTTAATTTATCTTAACAATTTTTCCTACTGTAAGCAGTGAATTAATTCCCTTAAGTATTTTGGACTTCCACAACTAATCAGCTACAACTAGGAAATCATCTACATGAACAACTTTTATGGCAATAGTGGTATCATTTTCTTTAAAAATATACGCGGCAATTCAGAGAAGAAATTACTTGTCAAAACCTTTCGTACCACAAGCATGAAGCGTCAGTGAGACCATATACACCCACAAGTAGTCTCCAAACCAAATTTATCAGAAGAGTTAGCTTCTTTGTGTGGCCTAATAAACACTTCGCTTGGAATTTATTTCCCTTTAAAAAGCAGCGTGAATATCCATGACAAACCATTGAAAAATATCGAGAACCATGTTTAAGTAAATATTCTACCATTTATTGCCAATTACAGCAGCAGGTCCTCTCCAAATTTTGTTATCACATGAAAGATACAGAACTTTAAATTTGGTAGGAATTCCCTGGATGAATTATCAGCCTTTCTACACAAACTTTGCCTCAACTTCTCAGAGCAGTCTGCCACAAAATATTCTTTTCTAGCTTTTTGTAGGAGTGACATATGCTCAGCTACAACTTTGTTTATGCTAAATCATTCATCCATTATAATTCCAGGTATTATAGGATTTCTTCCAAATACTATCTGATATGGAGAGCAACCATTTTGATTAGGTAAGCAATTCTTAGCAAATACTGCTAATTTAAGGACTTTGCTAAATAGTGCAGTAGGCTCAGCCAGAGCAACCCTTATGAGGGTTTCCTTCAAAAGAGTATTGGCACTCAATCATTCCATTGTTGTAAGGATCATAAGGTGGAGAATTCCTTTATTCAGAGCAAAGTTTTTCGAACATATCTGAATGAATCACTCAAAAATTCTTCACCACTATCCATGACAATTTTGTTGCACGTACCAAACATAGTAATCCACTTAGTTTAAATAAGCGTTCAGAACACAATTTAATGATTTATCTTTAAGTTGAACCCAAACAACAAATCTCGAGAATAGATCTATGATAGGAGGTTTGCTCAAAAAGTATCTGACCTTTTGTTGCTACGTCAAAATTAATGCCATGTAAGCAAAGATATTTTGATGCATTATGATGTCATAATATCTGATTATATGTGAAGCGCCTCTCCAAACCTAAAAAAGCAAGAAAGGTTCACAACAATGTCAAAGTGATGATGACATGCTTTTTTAATTACCAGGGAATTGTTCATCATGAATACGCTCCGGAAAGACAGACAATCAACAAAGACTACTACTTGGGATTTCTAAGAAGCCTTCACGATGCTGTGCATTTGGGGAGCAAATAATTTTTAGCTTCACCATGAAAATGCTCCTGCTCATTTTGCCCATGTGATTCAAACTTTTCTAGCCAAAAACACTCTTCCAACTTGGCACCATGTGACTGCTGGCTATTCCCTCAGCTAAAAATTACTCTAAAAGGATCCTGATCTCAGTCAAGAGAAGACATCATGATAAAAACTACAGCAGAACTGAGGAACATTCCAGAGGAGGAATTCTTTTGGTGTTTAAAGAAGTGGCAAAAAAGCTAGGAAAAGTGTGTGGACTTCCAAGGGTGCTATTTTGAAGAAAATTAAATAAAATTTGTGAAATCAATAGTATTGTTTTGACAAAAAGTTGGATACTTTTTGAACACACCTTGTATGCAAAACTCAATTATTGAGATTAGATGAATTAGCAGATATAAAAAATAATAAATCCATTGCCATGGTATCATCAAATTCACTAGAATTAGGCAAACTGACAACAGGCTTAACAAATCTAGGTCTCGTGCGTTCACAGGTTTGGTATGACTTACTCACTTTATGTACCTCATCTTGATGAAACCAATAGTTTTTAAAAACAAACAAAATTTTTTAGGAGTAGGATGACCAAGTTGAAAATGAACCTTAATAATATCTATATTTTTATACTCATTAAAATTAAAATAGAAAGTGCATCTATAAACTGCTTACTTTTATTTAAATTTGCAACATCCCATAATTTCAATAAATAATAATTTGAGTAGAATAGTAGTAATTTTAAAATCTCACTAATAATTTGGTTTTTGGTAGTATCAGTGATACATTTCATTCTTTTAAGCGATTTTAGAACAACTAAGAGGTAAATTACCTGTAATGTCTTGAACAGATAAATATTGAACCACACCCGCAACCATAATCGGAATTAGTAATTGAAACATTGCCTTAACTTTTCTTCAATCACCAAATATGAGTGAAGAATTACTAAAATTAATTTGTAATTTGTTTTCGGAAACACCAATAAATTGCAGGAATTATTGAACCATAGCTCACCACAAACTGCTTGAGAACAAGCAGTATCATATTTCCAATTAAACTTTGTTCATTTGTTAATTTTTCATTTATTGGATAATTGGCATATGCCAAATACCCAAAATATGTTAGAAATTGAGTCATCATTTCCAACTTTGTTTGATACTTAATTGTCATAAACATTTTCTCTTTTATGTGGATACTCATTTGCCCAAAGCATAATGGAATTAAATATGATTGTTTTGATGGACTTGGCCTAGAATCAGAAAATTTGATGAAGTGTTTTCTGAAACTTCTACTATTAAACCAGGTATTTTCCTTGGCAGTTTCAGTTTTGATTGTGAGTTCAGTGTCAGACGTAGTTATGTGATTAATTGAGCAAATACTTAGGATTGCTGATTGGATAAATTTTTTGTCTAATTTTGTGCTCACAAAAATAATTCGTTTTTGTTCAGATATGTTGATTTGTACAAAAGTTCTACAGTCATAGATGTAATCACTAAACACCATTTTATGACGCTTCAATAAAGTTACTAAATTTTCAAATTGTTCAATGAATTCGTGCATAGTTTGTTGCAGAGATCATTGGAGTGCTTTAAACTTAATGAAAGGTTCATAGAATTTTTCATCTTCAGACTGAAGGAATGCAGAATTCAAAGTTTTTATCAATTCAGTAAAACCATCATTAGAAATTAATACAGCATTTGGTATAGTAATCCCAATATCTTTGGCGTCATCATGTAGGTTGAGAACCATTAATGGAGCCCTTTTCTTTTTCTCAACATTGATTAACATTTTCCACAGTTTAGCATCATTTTTCCATCAAGAACAACATTCTGTTTGTTGATTAAACAGGCAGAATCTTTATACTTAACGTCTCTGCTACCATGACAAATTGCAAAACACAACTTGTTTTAGTCAAGCTTATATTAACAATGAACCTATTTACAATTGAAATCACACAATAAAATATCAATAAACAACAAACAACAGTATGGTATCATGTTGTTTCCACATTGAGAACAACTAATTTGTATGAGATTTAGGATTTCAGAATTTGTAAAGGAATTTTATTCTTGATTTTTTATAATATGCTTGTAATGGAACATACTAAAAAAATTTGACCATTTAAGAAATTGTAAAATTTCAGAAGAATTTATTGATTAGTAATAGGGCTTTCAACAAAAGTTTGAAATCATTTATTTTTCTGTTCAATCCTCAATTACAAAAACTAAACTGATTAAAATGATAAAATTGCGTAATTTATATAGAATACAAACAGAGTAAAAGAAAAAAGACACCTAAAAATAATAAATTTTACAAATGTGGTTTAGGTAATGGCGTTATATGATGTTTAATTGATGAATAAGATTAAGGGTTTTGCCAGTCATGTAGTTCTTGTTTTTAGTAGAGATCCATATAATCGAGAGTAATATGAAACAAATTACATGCAGATATGTAAGAGTTATTGCAATAAGAAAGAAGTCAATAAACTTTTCCAGATCTAAGCCCCTGGACAAGTAGCCAATCATAGTAGATCCTCGTGCAGCATAAATGATACCGATGTTGAAAATATGTTCCTGTAAATGTAGTTGGAGGGAAATTTGTGAATTGTTAGAGGTAATAATTCTTAGGGAAAACTCTGAGGCATCAGTAAACCAGAAATCAGTGTTCATTTAATAGAATGATTGTCACCATGGCATATTGAAATCTAAATACCAAACAAGATTAATAACTAAATATTGTGCTAAATTGAAAAAAGAATAAATTAAATTATAGAGGTTGTAACATGCTAAATTTAAAAGCCCTAAATAACTGTTCAATGTACGAGAGTACTTTCTTTTTGTTTCAGTGATATATGACGGAATCAAGTCCACACTACTTCCTGTTAAAAGTGGAGTTCCTCAAGGGTCCGTCCTTGGCCCTCTTTTATTTATAATATAGATCAATGATCTGCCATTAAGCTGTAACTTTAGTAAGATATTTATGTATGCTGATGACGTTAAATTATGCAGTTCTGATATTAACAATATTGTAAATGATTTCAATAAAATACAAATGTGGTCAAATAATAATCTCTTATCTTTCAATATCGATAAATTTAAATTTATTAGATTTGGTGATAAAGTAACACAGTCTATTCCTCTCATAATAGCACCAATTGTAGCAAATGACTTTGTTAAAGATCTGGGCCTGATAATAACACCAAACCTTTCTTGGTCTACTCATTATTTGAAGAAATAAAAAAGTTGCAGTTATCTTTTTTCTAATATTAAACGGAATATTCCTTACTCAACTCATTTTAAGATCAAGTTAACTCTATACAAATCATTGGTATTATCATGTCTAAGTTATGGCTCAATTCTGATGGAATTATCCCCCTTCATAATTGACAAGCTAGAAGCATTTCAACATAGATGTTTTAAGTGGATACTACCAGGTCTTGATTATAAATCACAATTGATACGCTTAAACATGCTTCCGATACCCTATTATTTTCAGTTACTTGATTTAATATATTTTAATAAGCTATTGAATGACCAATATGATTTGGAACTATAAAAAATAATATCTGAATATCTACCAACGA
>CABFPE010000483.1:373724-392444 GCA_900660155.1 Hofstenia miamia
AATATATATATATATATATATATATATATATAATATATATAATCCGTGGGGCATTTTGGGGTCACCTGCGAACGCATAAGAAAAATTTTCTCTTTTCCTCAAAATTAAAAATGGTTATTTTTAACTCAGGAAGTTATCCACCGATTTGCTGCTAAAAACAGACGATTGTATTTTGTTTAAGCATACTTTTGTTCAAAAAACTTTTTTACAATTTTTTTCTGTAAAGTCTGGAAACAAGAAAATTAACTATTTTTCAATGTGGGCTTTAAAATTATTTATATTTTTTGCATCTATGCTTCAAGAAAGATTTATATAGTTGTCAGTGGCAATGGAGGCGTAATTTAAAAATTTAATGTACTTTATCCGGAAAGAAGTTCACTTATTTAGATAATGGTGAAATTATGAAAATTTGTGTCCAGACTTTATGGACACCCTATATATATATATATATATATATATATATATATATATATATATCATAGTGTACTTTAAACAGGCAATGTACAGTGATTTCGTCGAGAATTTATAGAAACCCGGGAATGATTTGTTGTGTAATTATCATAGTTTCTCACTCATTCGCATGCAAACAGCTTTCGCAGGGTTTCCATTATAAATCGCACTCTTTTCGGTTTTTATGTGTTTATGTGTCACATCGGAATTGGAATCGGGTCAAAATTTATATCCTCGCCACGTCCCGACCTATTTGGTGATCTTCCTTGGCCCGTATCTCTCAAAATCTCGTTCTGTATTTTGAAAATATTCAATTAAATTCAAAAAATTTATTTTCCTTCAAAAACAAATGAATTCAAATGAAATCATTGCTTGCTGCCGAGTGCACGAGTTCCCCTTTACTTAGCACTACAAACGCGAAAGTAAAACAAAATGACCATTACATTAAGCACGTTGGTTTGCTTCACGATTCATTCAGAAAAACGCTAGCAGTTACATATACTTCCAATTATGTTGATAATCTCATTTAAATTTCTATTTGTAGAAATTTTCTTTCTATTCCATAATTTTAGCATTTGAAATATCTATTGTTTATTTATTCTCAATGAGTAATTGCAGTCCTAGTACTAAGCTCTGAGCTGACATCTGGCTTTCCCTTTGCAGTCCAGATGAGACCAGCTTTGCTGAAATCTATTTCGCTGTGAGTAGATGTTGCTTAGGGTGTGAATATCCCCCTTGCAACTTATGAAGGGATAGGGAAATTGGCTGTTGTGGATTTCCAGAACATCGTGGGATCAGAATACACGTCTTTTTTCTTTGGTAGAAGTCAATATCTGCTCGGGTAATTTCACAATGAAGGGGGTGGACTAGAAAATATTGAAATGTATTGGAAGGAAATATATAAAATATACATTGTCTGGGGTTTGAATTTAAGCATAAATCTAAAATGAATGATCATTTTGCTTGATTACAAGGCTACATGCAAATATTGATCTATTTTATTCTTTAAAAAAACATGCTTTAATTTAATAAGTAGTTAAACAACATTGAAAAATCCTCCCAACAATATTGAGGAAAGATGTCAACCACTTTTAATAAAGTCCAGTATATTTAGAAACATTGTCCCAGGCCCGGTTTTGGCTCGAAAATCTCTTCCCGGGCGTGTCCCGCCATATACCCCGCCCCGTTTCCAACACTGNCCCATGTTATCCTTGTGAATCAATCGCTATTGCTATTACTATTACTACATGCAGGATATTGAAGAGGCAAGTTATTCTTTATCGAAATTAAAATGAAAATAAGCTGTAATAGAAATCTATGACGTGACTTTCCAACATATAACAATAAGAAAACGTATAATGGGTAGAATGAATAATGGTAAGTCTATAATTTTGGCGTATATTTACGTTGTATTTATATTTTATTTTCTCAAATAATATATGTTCTTGGAGCCCCTGGCCCTCTTAAAAATGCAGTGTTTTTTCATTTTAGATAGGTTTTTTATGCTGATTCCAAATATATAAATCAATTTGTTAGGATTATTTTTAAATATTGCTATAGCAACAATGTTATTGACTGTCACCATCTATAAAAAATTAATGGCAAATAGTCACAATAATTGAAAATAGATATAATTTAAAAATAAAATGTATTCTATGCTTCTATTTTCATATAGTATCCTTAATAGCTGAAATGTATGCTTTACATTTAAAATTTTACAGGTTTTTACCAACATTTACCACAATAAAACATACTTTGAATTTTTGTTGGAACAAGTATATCCAACGTTTGCTGAATAAATTAATTTTTTGTTGATGATTTTCAGGCTTTCAATTTCGGTCTATCTTTCTTTATTTTAATTTTAATCAGTTCTTTTCATGACAACCATATTGACTTTTTTGAAATTATTATTGGCGTAGTTTCTTTAGAGTTTGTAATCAATGCGCAATTTTGCATCAACATTATAATGAATTAATCAGAAAAAACTTATATTGATATATTGACTACACTTGTCTTTCATATGATCTTGACATGGATTTGATCAGGGTGTTTAGTATTTTCCCTGGATCATTGATAGTGATCAAGATAGTAAGTTGGTTCCAAACATCGGATGAGACTTGGTAGAGACCAGATATAAATTTCTGCTACAAGTGTGTTTTTGCTCTCCTTAATTGCTGCTGTCTTGAAATTGATAGCCCCTGAACTGCTTGGAAGTTCATGAATTTGATATATATATATATATATATATATATATATATATATATAATTGGGGTAAAAAATTAATCAAAGTACTTGTACCCATCACTTTGTCAAAAATGAACAAATTTTGAAAATGAAAACACGTACAAAAACTGTCATAAAAACAGTGTTTGCAGTTTCAGTGATGTCGATCTAGTTGAATAATTTAGTATTTGTTGACCTAAAGACAAGGAATAAAAATTGGTAATTAGAGGTTAACTTAGAAAAACTTTTTTTGGCAGCTGCTGATATTTTATTGCAGTTGTCCAAGTTTTCTGTAAATAGCAGGCAAAATATTACCACTAGGGTGTTTTAGTATTCCCATAAATTTCTCTCTAAAGTTTTAAAAAACTAGCTTAAATGGGAAAAATCTCATTGGATCCCTGTTTAAAGCCATAGTTGGGCACCAGAAAATGACTGAGTTCTCTATTGACTAATTAGAAAATTTACTGCTCGTAATCATGATCCCATAATTTATTCCATCATTCAATTCAATTTCCTGCAGAGATTTATTAAATTTATATTTAGGAAAGTTTAAGATAATGCTGCTCATTCCCCCTAATTGCTAAAAACGGATTATTAAATTGGTTAGCACAAATAAAATAAACATAATCAAATTGTGTTAAACAATAAGTAAGATTATCTTTATTATCTTCAAAACAAACTGCATTAACTTTAGAATAAAATATTAGCTTTTTGACAAACTAATGACTTATTAATTAAGCCTTAGCCAAACGCTTAAAATGTATTTTTACAGCTTTGGGAGCAGAGTTTGTGATTAAATATTAACTTTATTAACTTTTGGTTACCTTAGTAATTGTCTGAAAATAAAACTTGTTGCCAAATGACAAGTAGATATTTTCCATAATGGTTTCAAATAGCAACAATTTATGATCAATCAATTAAAGTTATTTTTTCTAGCATGTAGACTGTAGTTTCAGACTTTTAAAAAAAAGCTTCAATCATTTTAATTCAGCTTAGGATTAAAATGTTCTAACACTAATAACTCACTAAAATCGGAGAACACCACCGGATAGAAAATCGTCTCCTCTTCATGTCTTACTTCATGCCCACTTGTGAGACTCTTAAGTCTGAGCATGCCACAAAAAAGCTTCATATTCGACGCTAGTTGCTGCTCCTATGGGCTTTATGCAATTCGTACTGGTGCATTGATTACTATTATGGCTGATAGATGTGCTAAGCATATTGATTTGTCTAGAAATGATATCCAAAACAACATGTAATGAATAATTAAAGGTTTGGGTGTTTATGTCAATATAAAATTAATAGTAAGAAAAGTCCCATTGGTATACAATATTTTCTATTTGAACAATACAGTTATATAGTTGACACCCAAAAACATATGAGATAATGTAGAATCTGTACAACAATTAGATGGACTATATTAAGTAAGGCTGGACCAGATTACTATTAGTGACTTCCTTTCATTATGTGTCTGATCCAATTACTATAAGTCACTACTGTCAATACAACTACTTTATAATACAATCACTAATTGAACTCCATTTAGATCTACAGCAAGATGTTATCAGGGTTGAAACCCAATGCCGATCAATGCAATAAAAGGAAAAATGGAGATGATTAATGATCACCAGTTACCATGGAATTGGTCGTGACTCACAAACAAGCCTCAGTGAAAGAGAATGTTCTCAGTGCGTGGACATTGGTATTCTGAATCAATTTAGTGCAGTGATTGTTCTTGTTATGATTGACAATTGCAATAAATGAATACTCGCAACCTGAATGCTTCAGCTTATTATAGATCCTACATATAAATAGCCCTACATATAAATGCAGATATACATTACAAGAAATTCTAGCACAAATTGTTGTAGCCCTCTAACCGCAAAACAAAATGACGCAATCAATTACATGATAATAAAACATACTTGAAATGAATATTGTTTTCTTTCTTAAAAAGCAATTCTAAACTCGAAATAATGTAGAACATTTTCGAGCGCAGGTGGTGTAGTGGTAGCATAGCAGCCTTCCAAGCTGTTGATCCGGGTTCGACTCTGACTTGCGCAATTTTTTTATTTTTTCATTTTGTCTTGCATNGCGTACCCAGGGGGGACATGGTGGAATGTCCCCCCCCCCCGTTAGGTTCAACTTTGAACGTAAGATCACTCCCAATGATAACATCAATTTTTGCCGATGTAAAATCCTGTGAGTCTACGTTAAAATCATTATTTTCCATTAGCAATATAAGGACTGAGTGATCGGTTATCTTGATACAAGCATTAGCAGGAATAGTACACGAATGGATGATCGCCCTTAAATGATCAAAGTTTTTTAGGCAGTCTGCTTCCAAAGAATCTTCAATTTTCGACTTCAAGTCATTATTAAAATTGCCTAATCGATTTCATGAGGTGGGGACATTCTCAGTGTATCGCGATTGTGTATTTAAATTTAGGGAATGGCCAAGGTTAATCCTAGGAAAAGCATCCTTCAGTCGCTGTTTTTTATATTTAGCCCCACAACGTTGACGTTTATCCTTACAATTAGTAGGAAAGTCGCTTTCTTCGAAATGTTTGGAACAAACAAATGTATGTTTAGTTGGAATGAAATCTTTCCTCTGCATTTGTTACAATCATTCACGCTTAAGATCTTCGTTATGGGGAAATTTATGCATTGAAACATTAATGGATGTGCTTCCAAATTGCGAAGCATACCCAGATTTACACCCAACTACACAACAGCTAGGCATGACTCAAATGACTTGATTTCAAAGCCTGCGTTATCGCAAAAAGCAAATAAACTTAATCGAGTCAAAACAAAAATATAATTATTCTTCGTTTCACATCCAGATGTTATTTAGTTATCTCTGGTGCTTACCATTTTCTTATGGCGTATAAATTGTGGATTCTTTAGTGTGTTCGAGATAGTGCACATGCTTCTTAGTTTGTTCAATTTCATATTGAGTTCTTCAAAGTGCATCTCATATAGTCTGAACCATTAATCGCTATCATCAATGTGATGATTGCATCTACTCTACTAGTGTGTGATATTTCTGGATGTATTGTTGGATTTGGATAAAAGAATTATTATGTGTAGCGTAATAATTTTGATATTGAAACCTCTTCATAAAACGCACTTATGTTGTCTCTCACTTCATCTCTTGTTATTTCTTCGGGGTTGTTTTTTTCTATTCTTATCATGGTTATGATTTCTAACCTTCTTGTGACGTCGTAGTACTTTTACATATTACTCCATAGCTCTCCCCATACAATGTCGTTCATACCAGAAAAGAGTATTACTGTTTTTTAATCTCTGCTCTAACTTTTTTGATTTGTTTACAGACCAGTTCCCCTTTCTCGTACAGGTCATATGGCGTAACTTTTTCTTCTATATAGATCCTCTTTTGCTATCATTTTTCAGTAGTACTGTTTTGGATTTTTGGTATCGTTCATCCTGTATTTTTGAGAGCTTTCTCTTTCATGTTTACATAAGTGGTCTCTTCATGCCGAACTGCTTTTATGACTTTTTTATTCTTTAGTCTCCATATTGGTAGAAGCATTGGTATGAAAATTGTTGGTCGTGGCGTACACTGTAACAGTGCTGTCAGCATCTGTTTTTTGATATTTTTATATGTTCCGTCCATTTTCACTGTTGTAGCTATTCCAAATGTTGCCTCTGTACTATATTGTCTTTCCATTCCTGTTTGATTTTTATTTCCACTAGCAGTCTTTCATCATCTGTGTCTATCCATAACATCTTACTTGGGCTGCCTCTACCTCTTTTTTCAAGTTTTATCTTGTCTATCTCTCTTTGGGTATTTGGTTTTAATGCAATCTCTGTTGGTTTTCTCTGTTCATTTCCCCTTGAGATTTGCTGATTATTTCTATGATTTCTATTGGGCTTGTTTGTCCTTCTTTCTGCATGATTTCAGATGTTTTCATCATTTTTGTGTCTGAGCACATTGGATAGTCAGCCATGTACTTCTGCATGTCTTTCTTGATTATTACATTTGCCACTGTTTTTCTTATTTTCTTTACAATTTCCATGGTTTCAGCTTCCACTCTTTTTATGAGGTTTCTTGTTGTCATCCATTGTTGCTGTTTTATTGCCTTCAGCTTGCTGTTCGACGTTGCTCCCCTCATATATTTTTTTTGGTTGCATCACTTATTATGTCTATTTTGCTTACACAGATTCCCATGCTGTTTGCCATTTCTATAATGCTCAGTTTTCATAACAGTTGTTCTTTCATCATAAGTCTCGTGAAATATTTCTAGAAGGTTTGAAGCACTTTTTTCATCTGTGACATTGATTGAATGTTTACCATTTGAATTATCAAGATTTCTACATTTGCTGTGATCAGTATGATGGTGAGTTCATATTTTTTGTTTCTTGCAATTACTTTCCTTTCTTTTCTTATCATTGCAAGCACTAGTTTTTTGTTTTCTGTTAAATAATCGCTATTATCCAGATCATAGTTCGAGGTTCTTCTCTCTGGAGCATATTTCTCTTTGAACGCCACTTTTTTGATATCTCATTTAGAACCCATTTCGTGTGCTCTTCTTATCTCTTGTAGTATATATATATATATATATATATATATATATTTGTGTAAGTATCCGTTCCGGTCAATGTCGTTAATTTGCAGGAGCTGCTTTATCAGGTAAAAATCCGGTTAAGTAATTTTATCTCTGATTTTCAAAATGTATTGACTAAAATGATTGCGGTATTGCAAAACAATAGGAATTATGGGAAAGGGTGCAAGGATTCCTATTGTAATTCTAGTCCTAAACTACATTTTCGTCTTTAAAATTCTAGAATTGCAATAATTCGTGCAATATTTTAAAAAAATATCAAATTTTTGGGAAAAGGATGCATCAATTCCAACGCGCTTATGTTTGGCTTGATGTTGCTATATAGACTGGATTTCAATTTATTCATAAAGTTCTAGATTTATTATTTAATTCATATTTATCAACACAAGTTGAATATATCCTTTATTCATTAAATTTTGATCATTTTCCATAATGCTTACTTGATAATGTGGATATAGGTATAATGTAGCCTATTAAGAGACGAGAAATATGCCGTAAAATTTCTCAAAAATGAAAAATAAGTAAATCAGAAGAAGATTTTGTTGACGATATGACATTGAACATCAATTGGATGTTAGCACATAGAAATAGACCAATTTGACTTTGCCATATAAGAATTTAATGAAGATGCAGCATAGATGGATGGAACCAAGCAAGCGCTAATTTTTAGGGATCCGGTTAAAGTATTTTGGGACGCACAACACTAATTTGTATGTTATTAAAATGCATCACATCAAAAGCAGCATTATATAGCATTATTATGGCTTACATTGCAGTGGTATTTAGTCAAGCATTGAACCGAAAAAAAGGTATTGTGTGGGGTCAGTGGCTTGTCCTGGCTGAAGTGTGACAATCAGCTTTTACGGAATTTTGAAAACTGTATGTGAAGGCTGCCGGGTTAGCCATTTTGCTGGATTAGCTATTAGGTTAGAATACACCAAACCTGTTAGCTAGCTAGCTCAACCTAAAATAAAAATATTCCATAAAATAGTAAAATTTTATTAATAAAGACAAGATATTTATCAATAAGTCTATGTGCAAATTTCATTCACATGGCCATTACACTACATGTACATCATTAAAAATAAATTTTACATTGGAAATCACTATTGCCGAAGATTCAGGATTAATGATTTCCGGATTGGCAATAGAAAACTATACCTAAAACTACTCTAATGGATTTAATTTATATTGATTTTGTTGTTTTTCTTCTTGTTTTTTTGTTATATACTAATTATTATTGGTCTAAAGGTATAGAGATTGAGTGCTTGACATTGTAAAATAAACATGGGTTGCAGAGCGGTCAAATACATTACGTTTGCTTCCACACTCGATTTATCCTGAATTAGCTTTGAAAAATATATAGGTAAATAAATAATTATATACTCTAAAATATTATAATATTTATATATAATATAATATTATAATTATGTAATACAAAATATTATATTATATACTATGTTATATATATATACACTATGTATATATATATATATATATATATGTATATATATATATATATATATATATTATATATATATATATATATATATATAATTTGGGAAAATTGGCAAAATTATAAGTACTATTCTAAATCCAGAATTCTCATTTTGTAAAATGTTTATTTTTGGTGCACAAAGCAATAAATTTTAACCCTATTTCTACTAGAGCTACTTTTACGTAACAAACCAATTTGTCCTCATTTGTGAACAATTTTATCCAATCCTGTTAAGAAATATTTAAAGCTTTTTACATGGACACATCTATGGGGTAGGGCGTGCTCATGCAAAAATGAAGAGTACTGCTAAAACGTATTCTTATGCCTGAATTATATGCAAATAAGAATTGTTTTCAATGATGAATACCTTTTTTGTAAAAATATTCAAATAATTTCCATACCTGGTTTTCAGATAATGAGGTGGTCTAATACCCATGGGAACAGCAACTACCCTGAAATATTTTGGTTTCTGAACACAATCTGGTGAGTCCAGTCCAGATGTGCGATGCACAAAGTCAAAGGTTGTCGCGCCGTTATGAGTTTAGATTTTAACTATCTTCGTTATAGTTCCTATCTGATCATTGAAATTTTCCGTATCATCGTTTGTTCTACTTTCTTGTTTGTGATTATTAGTGTTAATACAAATTTACATAAATATTGTCAAAGTAATTTTTGGAAAATTGATGTGTAAAAATGGAATACCGTTTAGTTTAAATTTGTTTCCATAAACTTAACTCAATTTTAATGATCACCACCTTTCTCCTTCCCATGACCCCTATTCATTTTCTTCAGTTATTTTTGGTAAAATCTCGAGGTGAATCCTTATGCTTACATTGTGGCGCGCGGTGAAATGTAGTGACGTTGAATGTGTTTTTTCACCCCAGAAATTTCAACTACATTTGCAATTTGCAAACGACACGATTGACCAGCAGGGATTTTGCGATACGATAAAGTCATTAAAAATCAATACAGCACAAAATGGATCTTACCTATATTATTAATTTCATTTTTTTGTAATCGATGCATATAAAATATTAACATCGTGTTGATCAAATTTTTTCAAGCTACCCACTGGAAATGCTGGCAAAGAATTTGTTAAAGAACTTGATCGTTTGCTTCGCCTTTTTGAAGATAATTGCAAAGTGCTCTATATTCCTTCTTCTTACTTCCACATATTGTTCTACAAAAGGTATCAAACAGAAATAAGACACATGAGAACTTAGAGCATCTTCGCAGACGACTAAATGAATGGTTCAAAGGCAACATTAAGGACTTAATAATTGAAGCTAAAGCCATACAAAAGAGGCTAAAGTAAACGGTGCCCAATAAATTCTGCGCAGCCAAAAAATTTGTGAATTTAGTAATCAAGGGCAAACTCAAAAGTGCAACATCATTATTTGAAAATGAAACTAAAAAAGTCCCTTAACAATTACTGATGAAATTGTTCGAGTTTTAGAATCAAAACACCCCGATGCCCAACATTTGAATCATGAAGCTATTGAAGGTGGCATTCAAGTTTTTCCGAGTGCTATTTTCTGACATAAAAGGAGAAACGATTAAAAAATGTGCATTGCGATGCTCTGGAGGTGCAGGACCAAGCGGGTTAGATATTCTTGGAGCTAAAAGAATTTTGACATCTTCCGTATTTCGCCCACATTCTGATAATTTGTGCAATTCCTTGGCACTTATGACAAGGAGGCTTGTTGGTGAAAGTTTGGACCCTACCCACTTATCTCCTTACACTGCTGGTCGCATGATCGCACTTGACAAGAATCTAGGTATACGACCTATAGGAATTGGTGAAATCTTTCGTCGCATAACGACATATGCAGTTCTTCAAATTCTAAAGCAAGATATCATAGAATTTTGAGGTCCACTGGAAACAGCCACACAGTATGAGCAAAATACCTAGGTGGCTTCGTGGGCACTGATCTTTACTGTGCTGAACAAATGAAATCTAAGGCAGAAAAATTGTCAAATTTAACCACTAAGGCCTCAAAAATTGCGGGCACTCAACTACCTGCGGTATATTCGTGTTTCTCGAAGAGCATGCAATTAAAGTGGTCGTTTACACAAAGAGTTACACAGACTCAATCCGAAACTTTCAGGAATCTTGAGGATGACATCAGACTAAAACTGTTTCCAAAGATTTTTAGTAAAGATCTGGACTGTAACCTGACTCAATTTTTACGATTACCGACCAAATTTGGTGGCCTAGATATTAATGATCCAGTCTCGACTTGTTGTGAAGAATATGATTTCTCTAGCAAAGCTATGGAACCCTTGAAGAGCTTAATTTTATCACAATCGAACTAAATATTACCGACTACTGCAGCTAAACAGAAGAGCCTCTTGAATATCTGTTTAAAATAAAAACATGACAAAATCAAATCTAAGTGTCAACAGATGTTAGAGAAATTGAATACAGATCAGCTAAATGCTATTAACACAATAACACGCCAAGGTTGCTCTTCCTGGCTAACGGCTCTTCCAGTAGAAGAAGAAGGCTTTCATCTCCACAAAAGAGAATTTAGAGATAGCATTCGTTTGAGGTATGGTATTGAACCTGTCGATATGCCTACAACAGGCGTATGCATAGCAAAGGATTCTCTATTGCACATGCCCTCTCTTGTCCCAATGATGGTTTTGTTCCAAGACGACATAATGAAATGCGTGACATAATGTCCAAAGTATTATCCGAAGTGTGCATAGATGTTAAAAAAGTACCTCATCTCACGCAAATAACAACGGAATCTCTGCCCTCTTCTTCTAATCTCACTGATGGAGCTAGGCTAGACATCTTTGCCGTTGGATTCTGGAGATATGGCCAACACACATTCTTTGTTGTAAGGGTATTCAACCCTTGTGCAACCACCAATATTCGAAGAACTCCAGCAGAAACTTTCAGGGCCCATAAAACAGAGAAAATAAGGCAATACCAGCAGAGAGCGCTAGAAATCGAACATGCCATTCAAACTTTTGGTGTTCAGTGCATCAGGTAGCGCATTATAACTCACTGATAAATTTTTAAAACAACTTTGTGGTTTAATCTCAGAGAAAATGCCTACTGACTATTCTACAACCTGCAATTGGATAAGGTGCAAACTTGGATTCTCCTTACTACGAAGCATGATCCCCTGCATTCGTGGAGCTAGACGACACCATGCAGTTTCGAGGCTTGGAGTTGAGCATTAACTTAGCTGAAGCCAGCCATTACCTGAAGTGACACCAATCATTTTGATTTGAACTATATTTATGGATAATGGTCTTTTCCTTTCTTTAAATTGATAAAAAGGATGTAATATCAGTTTGTTAGTTGTATTATAAAAGTATTCACCAATATATAACCGAATAATGAATAGACGACAGATATCAAACCAGCTTGGGAAAAGGCATGTGAATTTATTAATTTCATCATAAAAGTGAACAACCTTTTTGCTAATTTAATATTGTGATTGTTTTAAACTCTTTGTAATGTTGATTTTGTAAATCTCTACGTTTTGTTAAGTTTCTTTGTCATGTCTATAATGAATCACCAGATTACTAGACAATGAATAGTTTCGGGTTACATTTCTGTTGTTAGAATGAGCATCACAATAAATACTGTTAGTACTGAAAACTTTCCTAGATAGCACGCAGCAGCTGCATTTTTGAAGAGAAACCAAACATTAAGAATACAAACAGATTCAGTCTGCTAGAAAACCCATATTAATGAGATGCTTTGCTGTGTAAAAAGTTTTATTTGTATTTCAAAATTATTGTAGCATTAAGCCTTAAGGAATACCATGTTTCTAAAAGCACATAAAACAATTGCTCTTCTCTGAAAATTATTAATATCTCTAATGGATTGCAGTATGAAAATTGTTTAACGGACAGAACGAATACAACACTGATCACTGCAATGGTGACGCAGGGAAGGGGTAAGTGCCCTGCCGCCGGCAGAAAACAAGAGTAAGCGTCATAGAACACACTGACGCTGATGCAATCAAGTGTGTCCAATATTAAACAAAGAGTAAAAAAATGGTGAGAATTACACTAGGCAACGGTTAGACTGGTGATTGGGTCAACAAGTGATCTATCACATTTTGATTGAATCGCACGTCTAACCACCCGAGATAATTAGGGACATGACGATCACGAAGAAATCGCGTCGCTAATTACCTCGGGTGGTTAGACATGCAATTCTTTCAAATGTGATAGATCACTTTTGAAACAATCACTAGTCTAACCGTGGCCCTACATTTCTTGTTACGAAAATTGATTTACATGCTTAAATAGACATGTGGAATAAATGATGCAATTCAGAAGCACATTCAAAGCGAAGAACACAGATTGAGAAAAATAGTATGGAGAAGTATTGAAGTCATAAAATTTCTTGCTTCACAATGCCTCGCACTGAGGGGTCTAATTGAAAAGTGTACAACGTAAACCCTTGAAGCTTTCACATCAATGTCTGATACTGGTATTGCTTGCTACCTTGCACTTATCAAAGAAAATCCCAGAAGCATCTCATATTTGTCATTTGTGATTCAGTGTTGGTAAGCACTGTTTGAACGAAGCAAGATACATTGGCATTCTCTTTTTTTTCAGGTCTGTGCCCAACTGATTGGGCAAAAATTTAAATAATGGGTCCAAGTGTGTTACAAATTTGACCAACCGCGTGCACAGCAACAAAATTACTATACCGCAAAAGGAAGCGCATTTTTATCCCTAATCCAGGTGCCACAACTCCTCGCTACCCTACCTCACTGAAATTTCCTTTGTGCATTTAGGTAGCAGTGCAGATTTTCGAAGATATTGCCAAAATTTTGATTTCATGTATTCGGTGAAATGCTTATAATCCGAACTTGTTGACATTTTTAAGAGAATCGATACAAGAAATAAGATTCAAGCTTACGACACTCTTAAATAGATGCATACATGCATTTTAGTTATGCATCCGATCTGACTTAAGATTTTAATGTCCCATCAAGAATTGAAAAATCACCTTGAAAATATTTACTGGATTCAATATTAAATAATACATGGAATCTAACTGTGAAAAATTTATCTCTGAGTCTAAAATTTTCAAATGTTTTTTATAAATTGAAAATCGTGATAGTTTAATTGCTGTGTATTTTGTTTGAAACATGGAGGATTTACGAGTAAATATTTGGAAATTTCATTGTTTCTTTAAAACATTTACTGAGCAGCATAATTTATTGATTGTATCACTACCAAAATAATAGAAATATGCATATTTTTTTAAGAACGCTTTTAATTTTGAACTGAATCATTAAAAATACCAATTTTGTAAATGATTTTAGTTATTCTAATAAGGGTGCAAATTTTTTTGAAAAATTGATTTGGATTTAAGCTGAGTGCTGATCTGGATCTGGATTACTATTAGCGTATGCATGTTAAATTATATTATTAACAAAAGGTTATCTACACTTAAATGGAATTCACAATTTTAGTTATAAAGACGTGTTTGCCGCCTTGTGAAAATGATCGCATCTGCTACAATAGTGGAATTCTTGCTACATGCCAATGCAACATTGGTTTTAAAGAAGACCACAATAAGGAATGCATTGGTAAGAAATTCTTATGCTTGTTAAATTACAAATATGTTCAGATAAAACTTTATGTAGCATTTTTGTATGAAGCTTGTTAAACTTCCAAATGTAAATTATGCAGATTAAATTTTCTTTATTGTAACAAATTTCAGTTAAAATTCATATTAGTTAGTTCCATAGTTACTAAAGCAAAGCTTCATAAACAAAAGCAGAATAATTAAATTTATTGTCAAGTCTATGAGACATTCCAAAGAGATAAAGTTAATTGATATTCTAACAGCAATATTCACCATTTAGGTTCAAACTTAGCAAAACATTCCCTTCATATCAGATAAAACAAGAATTATTATTATAATTTTGGATGTTAAACGGCGGTAATTTTTCCGGCCTTTCTTGGAATTTCCAAGCAACTGCAGACTGATAAATTGCCGGTCCCGGTCGGTCGGTATCTCGGTTCCATCTGTTTCAATTCTTTAAATTTTAAAAGAAATTTATTGGAGAAATCTTTTTTTCAAATTTTGTTTTGTGAAATTCGCTATGTAAATATAAATTACTTGTGAAAGATAAAAGCCTCTTTATAGGATAATTTTTCCCTTAGGCTTTTCTCTTGTGAAAGGCAAAAGATGTTAACGACAATTGTTCGAAAGGGAACGACTTTGGCCTGCAAATGTATTTGGGGCTTGCCGTTAGAATAACAAGCCTCTTATGAAAGCCACTCATGTAAACTCAAATTAGCAATATCTAATAACTTTTCTGTGTTTTAGCCTCTTTAGTTGCTAAGCACTTAAAAAATACATTGAATATTTGCTTAGCTTAACAAAAATAATATGTCTAAAATATACTAACTCGATTCCAACTCGCCACCCTAGACCAAACTTCTATTTGGTCTGAATGCAAAAACAATATTTTTTAAAGAAGCAATTTTATATATATATATATATATATATATATATATGTATGTATATATATAAATATCGTCAATTTGTTTGTAAATGGAGCCATTAAAAAGCAAAGAATTGTCTAAATATGCAATTTTCAAAATTTCGTTTAAAGTATGTCTATGGGATTTGTCTTAGTTTCTATTCAAGCTCAATTTGCAATGCACATTTTCAAAAGAAATTTTGCTAATCATAACATTCCATTCCATTTTACAAACGATATGTTGATGATAACTTTGCTTTACTTACGAACCAAGATGAAGCAAGTGACTATATATTTAAATAATCAAATCTCAGAAATTCAATTTACAATGGAAAAACAAGTTGGCAACAAATTAATATTTCAAATCACTATACTTTTATTTCTTTAAGTTATCAATTCAAAATTACCAACACTAATTTATATATACCATTTACATTTTCTTGTGACAAGAAATATTATAAATTTACTACTACATTTTTGTAAAACGCCTAAGCATTGGCAAATATCCAAGGTTTACAAAAGACAAACTAAAAACACTTTCAGTAAAATTTGTAACTATTTATGTTTATAGTTCAAATAAAAGTTCAAAATTATTTTAATTTTCGTAATGATACCACAACAAGTAGTGCACTTGATTAATAGAAATGAATAGTTGTCTAAGTTAAGCAATCAAATAAATCTGTCAGCTAGAATTGTACATTGTTTTAATTGTTGTTATATAAATACAGGTGGATTTAGCTTAATCAATTTTGCAGTTTATATCTTTCAAAGTGCAAATATTTAGCGCTTTTAGACACATTTTTATGTTTATGTATAAATACCGAATTTGTCATTAAGAAATTATTATGTCAAGTTTAATAAATAAACTGTATATACGTTATATAAAAAGATTCCAAAATGTACAATTGCATAAAGCTAACATTTCTGTGTAAGTTGTTAATGAAAAATCTTAATTTGTTCACATTTATAGCACTATGATAAATCAAAACATATCTACACTTCTCAAATATGTATTCTAATACCACGAATCTTAACGGTTAAACTAAGTTTGGGGTAATTTTGTTACCCCAAGAACAACTAGAATAGGATTTTGAGCTCAAATCAACGAGGAAGAACCTGATATTTTCTGACTTTTCCACATTTTTTAAGTAGTTTTTGTCTGCACAATATGGGAATCATCCTAATTTTGCTTACCAAGATTCAACAAAAACATCAATAGTCTACGTTTGGCGTAACTTTGTTACCCCAAACGAATTTCGTTTACAACTTTTGCTTTATGATGATTTCTAGTTTGTCATAGAAATGCCATGCTTAAAAAACCCAAATGCTATAATTTCATGAAAATTTTATTAATATTAATTTTGTTTGTACCCAAAAAACATCTATATTGTGAAATTCTTTTTTAGTTTTAGTATGCTATGATTTTTTTTCATATTTTAGTTGCTATGTGAAGAAGGCAATCTGCGAAGAAAGCTATATCAAGCTTGAGACTCCAGGAATTTAAATTTAATGTATCAGGTTCTTCTAATTTGATTTGAGCTTAAAATCCTATTCTAGTTGTTCTTGGGGTAACAAAATTACATCACACTTCGTTTAACCATTAACGTACTTGAATAGTTGCAATAAATGAATTTTTTAATTCTCGGAAATTTTAAAGAGAAATTAATAAAACTAAATATATTGCCTACTTCTTCGTATTTAAAAATTTCAAAAAATTATTAAACCATAAAGGTGGTTAAAACTATTAGAAGTTCCAATAGACATTTTCAATCCTCGCATTCAACAAGAAGATCACCCAAAACACTTTTCGCGCCAAAATCATTGGAGAAAAATTTTACAAGGAATTTATTTTTCCACAGAATAGTTAAAGTTACAAATTATATGCATCTCCATAATGAGATTTATCTCTTTGATTGTCCAAAGAAGGTCTCTAGGGATTACAAACATTTTTTTCGAAGTATTTCTTGAAGGATTACAGCATTACTAATCGTTGATCTCTTCTTCTGGTATGCAATAGCTCTATTTATTTTGTACACAATTTTTATTTCTTTTTAAATTTCCTTAGAAAGCAATCTTTTTATAAGAAAAACGTTGTGGGTTCGGATCGGAAAATATCAGCACGATTTTATCACTGCGTTGGCGTATACATAAATGTCGTTCTTTGTAGCAATTTCATATACTTAAATAATTCGAGCACTGCGAATTTGACATATATCTGACTCTTTGTGCACTAAAATTTTGATTGGCACTTGCTTTTGTTTTTTGAGAGTGGTGAAACTTTTAGCAACACTGGATTTCGTGCTAACAATTCGTGTTTAGATTTTAAATATATATAATCATTTTAAAGAATCTTGAAATACATCTAATTCTAATTTGACCAGATGAATTGTCCAATAGCATCAATCTTCATCATATATGCTGCAATTATTTAAAATAAATTAAGAATAAAAAACAAGGAATTTTTAAAAAATTATTAATGATAATATGAATGTGAAATAATATGCAAAAAGTTTTGTCCATCTCTTGTCGCTTTTTTGAGTGTAGTGAGCACCACCTGAAGACATATGACTACCAAAGTTTTTTGATCGAATTTTCGTTAAACCGCCAACCAATTGAAATGGTTATTAATGATAGCACGAAATTTCGTTCTTGCTGGGGTTATGGCTTCCTATGCGTTTTTAAATATTCAGAAATTACCTTACACTGACTCATTACCATAAAGTTTGGATTCACACTTTATATTTTGAAGAAATGCATCGTTTTTAGTTATTATCGTTTAAAGATAACCCACAATGATTAACAACGAGCACGCATCAATTGCTTAACCAAGAAATTACCTATCTCAAGAAATTGGAATCATTTTAATTGCGCACCACTAAGCGGAGCAAAACTAAATTGATTTCGTCAAGTGTTGTGCGATAATTCAAATTGCAATTTCATTGCATGCTTTACAACAAAGTGAAATTGCGCCACTTAACCCTGTAGTGTCTAAGCACAAAAACAATTTTCAAAAAAAATAGTTTTTTGTTTTTTTAAGCATCAAACAATCATATACATAATATGATCATTGAATTAAGCATGTAATATTTCACTAGTTTTTCAAGTTTGGTTGCATATTTCAACTCCGTGCAGGTAGAGGTATCAATTTGCAAATTGACTATGTTCATAAAATCGTTTGAAAATGTTAGAGCAGCTGAATAAGCTTTCATCAAGATGTATATATATATATATATATATATATATCATGCTTAGTTGTTTGTTTCATAATTTATCTTTGTTTGATTGCTTAATACAAAGATTAAATCTTCATAAAATAGGAGAAGCACTAATGCTAAGATCAGAACATTATAAATAGGAGTGGCAATAATACTAAGATATATATATGTATATATATAAGTAGTATAGATTCGAGTGACGCTCGTTACACTTTTTTCTGATTGGTCGAGAGGTGACTAGAAGCCCTTCTCACTTTTTTCTGATTGGTCGA
>CABFPE010000483.1:409281-425569 GCA_900660155.1 Hofstenia miamia
ATTATTATTATTTTGTTGCTTGTCTAAGCCTCAATATTTAAACTACCTAATTCCATGAAATTGTTTTCTTATTTTAGAGTGACCCCTAAATTAAAAGAGATGATGATTTGGAAACATAAAGTGACAAGACGTCAAAACGTTAACTAAATGAGAGAACTGGCCGAGTTAATTGAAAAGGAGAATAAGTGTCTTATAGATAGAATAAATAAAATGCATATTCCTGGTGGAAAGTCATGAAGAGGAAGAAACAACTACTGCAGACCAGCAAAAGTATGACAAAATTGCTGTTAAAATCTCAAAGAAGCTGTTAATGAGATAAATAGATACTTTGCCAAAACTTGAACAACTAAAGAGACTAGAGACTTGGGTAGCATTACTAGTCAGATGCTCTTTCCAGACACAAAATTGCCAGGCGACCTTCTAAGTAAAGTGAATCCAAAGAATTTTGGTTTTGGAAACGTCATATTTTGAATTTGGAGCTACCTATTTCTATGATCTGGAGAGAAAGTTTAAAGCAGCAAAGATTCCCAGCAATATTATAAGACTACTGCCCAAGAAAAAGGTGGTAAATGAGCTAAGTGAACTCAGGCCGGTTACCATAACGGAAGTTTCGTCCAAATGTTTGGAGAAGTACGTTATTGACTTGCAAGAGAGCGCAATACAAGAGGTGTTTGGAGCTGATCAATACGCGTATACAAGTGGCCACTCAACAGATAATTCCTTAGTTCTCTTACTATCAAAAGTAAGGATGGTAGTTGACAAGAAGCCTTCTGTAATATCAGTAATATGCATAGACTACTCTAAAGCTTTTAAAAAAGTAAATCATTGTAAACTACTGGAAAATATCAAAAGTTGAAGTGTTCAGTGATACGATAGGATTGAATAAAAGCTTCCTGGAAGATCGTGTTGGAAACCCTGAGCTGCCAGATGAGTCCTCCAATTCTTTATGGAAAAATAGGCCGAGGCTGTTTCCCATTATGCTGAGTGATTTAAATCCAATTCATCTAGAAAATATTTATATCAAATTTCCTAATGCCTGACCATAGTGGTTGTAAACGGAAAAACACAGAGTGAGCTTGATAATGTAATGCGGTATGCAGCAGAAACCAACATGGACAACAATTGGCAGAAGTGTGAAGAAATGGTCAGCAACACTACCTATTCAAAGCCTGATCCTGAGCTATTGGTTTACGAGTGGGATGAAATCATATAGGGTAACAAAGATTACGCTTCTGGGAATAGTGATTGATAATCACCCCACTTTAAATATTGAACTCAAAATTGAGTAGAAATGGACAAACGCTCATTACTGTTCATCAACTATTTGACAAAAGTGGGTCATAGTAGCAAAGATTTAAGGAAAACCTATCATGCATGTATTGAAAGTAAAATGCTTTATGCTGCAATGTCTTCAATGTCACTTGTGGAATGCCAGTTGACAGAGCTGGATAAACTATCAGCTAAGGCTTAGGAAATCATCAGCTCTGAGTTCCTCGTCCTTCTGAGTTCATACATAACTGGATATTACAGAAATTCAACAGGCTGCAAAACAATCAAACACATCAACTACACATATTAGTATGCAACATTACCGAGTTATCCAACAAACAAATGAAAATGTTACGAGTTCCAACAATCAGAAGTGAACATGTACGCAAAACCTTTTGCAAGGCCTGGTGTATACCTTCTTCAACAAAGACAAACTTCTTTTCCACAAATTGAATAGAAATGTGTAGGAAGATGAGTGTCATTGCTACTTACACATTTATAAATTTATATAATTTGACGTAGATTTTTTCATGCTTTTGAACCTAATAAATTCTACAACTACAGCTACTACTCTGCTATCAAAAACTTATTGCCACCAATAGGCTGACGGCCAAGATGCACTAGTAGACGGCCCGTTTTGCCAATGGTAGTCCAGCAGTAGACTGCAAATTACTTGGTGGCTTTGGTATGATCATAAAAAGAAGAGTTGTCATCTGTTGCTATTAATTCTATCTCTCTTAAGAATATGTGTGATAACTTCTGAAAATATTCAACATTCATTAAATAATTTTGCTGAAGGTTACGCAGAAATTTTAGTTTATTCTTCATAATTTTAGAACTTGGGCTACATTATTATGTTTGCAACCATTTTTGTGAACTATTTGTCGACTTCATTACATTTGAAAATGAATGTTGGCACGATAATATCTACTCAAATAAGTGTCAGACATCCTTGAAATATTTGGATATAAGGTTTTGCTAAGTTTATGATTTTCTTAAAAGTTTCTATGTTTTTAAGGAGAGCACGTTTCATATATTTATAGAAAAATAGACAAAAACTTTTTTCAATATAATAATAGGCTAACTTATTACTCTATCTTAAGGGAGGGCTTTCTGGTTTCAAACTTGAGGGTCATCCCGATGCCTATTGGATCCCCTCTAATTAGTTTTATGGCTAAAATTGAAGCTAAAATAGAAAATTTGTGAACAATGATCTATCATCTATCATTGATTTTTATCACACATTCCTGATGTGAACTCAGGAATTTACTACAGGCCAAACAATTGATAATAATGAAGACGCACACTTGGATGCAGCTAGCAACTTTTTATAGAAACAAGGAAAATAACCTTTCTGTGGTTTTCTTAGCAATATACATATTGATTTTGGTGAACCTGAGTTACCATGAAGAAGAAAGTGTCTGTAGTAATTTGAGACTGCTGTTCATGAGAACGCTTTCTCTTCTCATTTCAAGTCATTGTACTGATAGCAGTATTATCACTGTTGGTAGAAAATAAAATAATTTTGGGTGATCAGTCTAAAATTGAACTCATGGTCAATTAAATGTCGCTGATGTAAAACATAACATTCATTTTGCAGAAAATTGGAAAGTTCCTGAGTCATTTCCAATAATTGATTGTCATTAAGAAGTGATTTATTTCATATTTATAATAACCACTTCAGGTTTTGTAATAAAATAAATAATTCAAATGCAAATGCCCTTTGTAGTTATAAATTTATAAACATGTTACTCTCAACGCTTTCTCTGCAAAATGAACTGAGAACTTTGCAATTGGTCTGTGAATTCAGAAAAATCATAAAATTATGTTCATTCATGTGATTATTATTTTTATCAAAATTCAATGAGTGTGCATTATTAATGGGATCCGGATATTGAATTGAATATATCGGATACTTCCGGATAATTTGATTGCCGGATACCGGATAATTTATCGGATACCGAATAATATATATTTCAATTATTACTAGGGCCACCTGAAATTGACTTTAAAAAACAAAATATGACCTTTTTTGACAAAATATGACGGAATGTAGTTAAATATGCCCTAAAATATTACCATCTATTATTCAAAATGATCTATTTAAGCAATATAAAACGTTTTTCTATTACTGAGAACAATATATAAAATAAATACGAAAACTCTTACACATAAATAAGTCTATTTTTAAAGCAATTACTACAGTAAATTATAATAACAGCACATGAATTTCCATATATTATTGTGGTTTCTCTCATAGGCTAAAGTTTTCTCAACATAGAGAAACATCTCTCAACTGCAGCCGATGTAGCTTGACATTTTCATAACTTACCATACAATTCCGATTTATTGTTCATTCCCTTTCCCTCAATTAGAGCAGTGAAACCGGTATTTTCTGATCGTGACTTGATATAGGCGATTATTTCACAGGTATCATTTTCAGGATCAAGGGTGCGAGTAATAACAACATTTGGTGGAATTTCAATTCTGTCAAACATTGAGCAACTTTAATTTTTTATGATAGCAGCCTTAATTGAAGCAACTTGTTTGTCCACTCTCCTATATTTTGCTGAATACGCGTGGCACAGTTCTGTAACACGTGGACATTGCAAGATCCATGAAATAATAATGTATATAGTTCCTCTAATATTTTTCAGGTACAAGCATTGATGGCAAGTGCAAACGCATCAACCAGTGGGTCGGGTAAACAATTAGCTAGCAATTAAACTTGTCGAGGTTAGGCCAAGAACTACATTAATTGAAATTGAATGAATATATATATATATATATATATATGTATTTTCTAGCATTATTGGGGTTTAGAGGTATAGTTAAGCATTATTTTCTTTATGTAGTATAAAAGTAAGACCAGTAAGAGAGAGGGGTGCATTGGTAATATAGCCACAGCTACTGAGGAGGGTACCACATTTGAGACTCGAAATTCCACAGATTTAGCATAGCAAAGTACAATTCGTTTTGTAAAGTTCGATGAGGATTTAGAAGAAAAATTAACAAACAAACACTTATGAGTTTGATAAGGTGTTCAAGTTTTCCAAAATAATAAAACACAGAAAAGAATAAGATCAGTTAAGGTGGTTTAGGTGAATAAAACCATTCTAAGAATTTTATTGCCAATTGCGCACAAAACTGCCCTATTTATACATTTAAAAATAACTATATACAACAAAACAACTTGCCAATGGCAGAACTAAAATAGTGTTTACAATTGACGTCATTAAGCATGACTTGAAATTTGAATGGCTGGCATTCGGAAATTGTAGTTGACTCTTAGTGGTGACGATAGTGACAAGCAGATAATTAGAAAGATAATGATTTACTGCATGCTGATGCCACAGTCCCACCCAATGTGGCACATGATGTTGTTGGCGTTAACATAGTTTTTAGTGAGATGGCAGTTGTATGAGATGTTCTGTTTCATCCAGCAGTTTCAAAGTTCACATGTCTTCCCATGTGATGTTCATGATGTCTTCTTTGTGAGTCTAATAAGAGTGCATTTCCAATTGCGTTGTTTTTCAATTATGATATCTAATGTAATTTAGGTCTTTGACTGGCATGAGGATGATTATGGATTGTTGCAGATTGTTCAAGCAGCATTGGAATGTTGTAAAACATCCTGTAAAGTTTTTAGCCATTGAGGGCTATCATTAACGTCATCTTTGCGTCCGTATCAGACATGTGAGCCATCAAGGTGTTGAGCTTAGTGTCAGCAAAAATAATTGGAACATAATTGATAATAATTGGTGGTGAGCGGTATTTTTGTATAAGAAATTAATGTTTTCATAATGATGTTTTCAGTCATTGGATCCAGATCATTGATTTCAGCTTGTATTATAGAAATAATCTCCAATCTTTTAGAGACGTCATAGTATTTGATGTCTTCCTGAAGTAGATTGACCCATATCATGGCGTTGGTAGCAGTGAACAAGTAAGGGATTTAAATTCTTTTGAGTGATCTTGGCTTTTAGATTTTCAACTTGTAGTTGAATGGGTTTACCTTTCTTATAAACGTCTTCATGCGAGTTTTTTGTGTCTACCAACAGATGGTTGCCCTGATATAGGTTTTTAGTGTTGAAGCCACAGCTTTGAACTCTCTTGTATGTTTAAAGTTATCATGTCTTGAGCTTTGTTTTAGTATAGCTTGTTGTAGGGGATTCTGTGTTTTACTGGTTGGCATTGGTATGAAATCAGCAAGCACTCCTAATATCCTATCTATTGAGGGTTTTGATTTGAAGCTAGATTTACAGAAGGTATGGTTTAATAATCAAATCCTACTGCTATAGTACCCTTTCTGATAAAATTCAAAGTAAAAGTAAACAGGAGATCATGATGGGGAAGAGTGGCCACACTCAGCCAACCTGATACACATAACCTTGTGAAAGACTAGAGCCCTAATTAGATACAGAATAAAGAATCCCTAACTCTTGGGCAATAAGTGTAACCTACATGCTAAATTAAAAACCTAAACTCAGTGCAATCCTCATCTCATGCAATTTAATTGACAGAATAATAATCAATAACAAATGAAATGCAGGTTAACAAAAACTCCAAGCCATATACCTAACCCTGTTAATGGGACGTGCTAGTCAATCTGTACTAAGTCTAGGCACCCTTTAACTGATGTATGAATTTAGAAAGACATTTTAATAAAATAAAAGTCAAAAGAAAAGTAAAATGAATTTACTGAAAGTAAACTGAAGAAGAAAACAAATGAATAAATCACAACTATATATATTTTCCAGTTGATGCTTGTGACCATGGGTTTCTGTTATCTGCACAGTTCTGAATGTTACCAGGTAGTTAAGCTGTTTGTAACCATGTTGGGTAGAATTTCCAGACAGCTAGTTTTCATGAGCAAGTTTGCTTTGTGTATGCTTTGGTGAAAAAGTTCATCTTGATGAACTCTATGTCAGATATTTTGTCTGGTGTGAACTCCATAAGCATTATGTGTATTTGATTTTTGTTATCCAATATTGTTTTGTGCAAGAGTAAATTTTGATCCTCTGCTTTGATCCATGTTGGTTGTGAGGTGACTTAGGTTTTTGATAATTTTTCATTCATTATTTGATGGATTTTAGGGTTGCATCATTAGCAACAGTAGGAATGACAGTGTGGATAGCAGTTTTTCTTCTTTGTCAATGGAAATTTCTGTTTTGGGTTTTAAGTTTATAATTTGTATAGGTTTGAAGTCACCATGTAAGTTTGTTGTCTCTTGGGTTATGTTGATGATGCTGTATGTTATCTCAGTATAAGAGCTGTGGTGGTATTGGAAGAGGTCATGATTCTTCTCCTTAATATTGCAGTTATGGCATAGTTGTATGTATGATTGAGGGCTGTGGGTTTTTTGTTCAATGAGCATGGCTGTTATTAGTGGAGAGGCACAGTCATTGAACATTTGAAAATGCATTTCTGATTTTGTGTGGGGGTGGAGAAAGTCAATGTTCAATTCCTGAATGCCCAAGTGGTTCTGTAGAATAATTGGTGAAGTGCTACCAAGAGAATTTTCTTTGTTGGTCACTCACATTATGTGTGTTTTGTATTTGTTGACAGACTGTTGAAATTCTTTGAGAAGAGATGTTGAAATGGTAGTTTGATGGAGCAGCCAGTTTCTTAGTTTCCATGTGATGGGAGCTATAGTGAGCTCAAAAGACTTTTTCCAAGCAAGTTGTTGGTGTTTGGTTTTCATGATTGGCAGTTTGATGTTGTGATTTTCTGTTAGAAAGATTGATAGAATCCATATTGCTGATGTAGTGTTTATTTCTGAGGTGCAGAAGTCTTGTTTGTATCAATTACCCACTCCCTTTGTAATGTCTTCTAGTAATGTCCTATTGTGGTGCTGTAGGTGTGAAATGGGAATTTGATGTTGATTAGCAGCCATAGGGCTTGTTGTTGTTGTGTTGTTTCTAGGAGTGACTGTGACAGAATGCTAGTGTAAAGGCATTCTTGTTAGTCTCACATAGGTAGAAGAGGGCAAACATAAAGGTCTCTTTCTGACCACAAAATATGATAGAGTCCAATTATTTAGTTAGAATTTTGTTCAGTGATTTCTTATTTGTACAATATTTATTATCAATTAAATTTTATGTTAAACAAGTCCAAAAAAGAATATGGCAAAAAATATGTTTAGCTAAAAGTTATTTGCTTGGCTTTGACCAAAATAAAGCTAGAAAAGAAATTTAAATTTAATACATTATTTACCAAAAAAGAATAATTCATTAGAGAACTGTAAGGATTTTGATTTGTATTTAGATACCTGTCTAATGTTATAATAAAACATTAAGTTGAAATGAAAGGCATTATCAATAAAGTTCAGTGGTTATTTATCTTTCATTGAATTATTGGATTTATTAAACATGCAAATTAGCTAAATAATATTTGTGGCAATAGTGGCAGATAAGTTGGTAAGCAATGTTGAATAAGATCTTTTGATGTATTTTATATTTAACTTATTGATAATTATTTTCTGTCCACAACAACAAATAGTAATGAATGGAGCCTTAACTAAATTGGATTTAGCAACTCATTATGAGATGTCAGTGAACTTGATCAATATGAAAATCAGTTTTGTTTACTTAAGTAATTACTATCTAAATATCTATAGTTCTGATGCCCAAGCTGTTTGAAGAAGGAAGTCAACATCACCAAATAATCAAAGGGGAGGATTGCAGTTATATTTTAGATATATTTAGATATATTACTGGTGCTCAATTAAGCAGCCATGTAATTCAATGATTAAACTACTCTATATTATTCATTTAAACAAGAATATTAAAGTCTTGAAGACTCACTATACAAATTAATCATCAATCAACCCAAAAGTGCATGAAAGTGATTCATCCACCAAACAGACATTGGGTCAGTGAACACCAGTTAATTAGCAGTGGAGAGGAGAATCTAAACACATGAACATTACTTGTTGATAATACTTGTGGGCACATTATAGATGTGTTTAGTGTTACTTGTAGGAACTAACAGTTTAGAAATTTGCAACACTGATGAGGGAGTATTAAAATGAATACTAGAAGCACCCACCCTTTTCCATTGTAAAGATTGAGACAAGGATGTTGCTGTAGATTGCCCAGCATTGGTAGTTGAGAGTGATCTACAACTAGAGATGTCCAAGGTAGATTTGAGTATGTTGTAGGTGCCTGAGAGTGACCTGCAAGCAGATACAGATGTACACTTGGTGGTGTGCTCCTTAAAGTTTGTTGTGTGGGTTGATCTCTTTGGACTGATGGGAGCTGCTTTCCATTTCATTGTGACAGTTATCTAAAGGCAAGGAAGCAATGTTAATTTCCCAGTCTTTATAATTATTATTACATTTAACAGTGCATTTAGGTTGTGTGTGCATTCAGCTCAGAGAAGAAATTTTACATTTAAATTCATTTTTGAAAGAGTCCTCTTTGAAGACTAAACAACCTGAGGTAACATAATATTCTTTATTTTCATTTTGTATTAACTTGAATTTATTTAGGTTGTTGATTTTCACATGCTCAATGTTACAGGGTATTCCTTTAATATTCTGAAAGTGGGTAATTTTTTTGTTATCATGCTCATAGTTGTTGTGAGGTAGGCATTTTTTGGATTGTATGTGGCATATCCCAATGGAAAGCAAGTTTTTAACTTGTTTTTCATCAGTGACTGAACCAGGTGTGTACATGTAAACTTTGTTGCTGGGTTTGTGTGGTTCTTCATAGATTTTGCAATTGAAGTTCTGTATTTGGCATATTGTGCTATTTTTCATGTTCACACACATCATTTCATGTGTGAGATTGATTTTTTGTTGAGTTGCTTTACACAATCATTGTCAATTTTATTGCAGTAATCTTAGAATAACATAGATACTGGTGTGGGGTCCTCATGGCTGTACACAGCTTTATATGGAGAGATTTTCATTGTGGCATGTGTGGAGGTGTTATAAAAATATTCTACCATGGGTTATATTTGTCTCCAGTTTTTGCTACCAACATGTGCAGGAAGGTTTGTATTAGATTGAGTAGCATCTGATTAACACATTCTATGGCACCATTAGCTTGTGGATGGTTGATGGTAGTGTGAGTGTGTAAGATTTTCAGTTTCTTTGCTAGAGATTGGAATAGTTGGCCTTTGAATTATTTGTCTTAGTTCATTATAAGTTTCTGAATAGGACTAAATACACTGATCAATTCATTGATTATAGTGTCAGGAGTTGTTTGTGCTTTTATGTTGTAGAAAGGTACCATATTCAAATATTTGGTAAATTTGTCTACCAATAAAAGTATGCATGTGTAGCCTTCATTGTCTTTTGATAGTTGTTTGATATCAGCATTGATTACTTGGGTAGTAAAGTCTGCTTGGATTGTTTTGAGTTCCATGCAGTGATATTACACTTGAAAGATGTAACTTTTTGTTTTCTGATTTGACATTTGTTTGTGTTACCATATAAGCAAGCATAAAAGAGGAGTTTTAGAGTTCTATTAATTTGTTCAGCATGTTTGTTGATGTTTTGCAATACAATGAGGATATCATCAATTTAAGCTGCAACTCCTTTTTCCAATTTGTATTTATCATTTAACAGGAGTTTGTTATGTAGCATTGAAATGTGGCAGGTGTGTTGCAGAGGCTGAAAGCCATATAGAGCCACTCAGAGTCTATAAGAAGTGATAAATACTGTTTTCTTGATATCAGCTGGACACATGGGCACTTGCCAATAGGCTTTACATAGATCTAGTGTTGAGAACAATTTGAAATTAGCTGCATCATATAAGATGTCATGACACTCTTGGAAGAGGGTATGCCTCCATTTTTGTTATGTTGTTTAGTTGATGGAAGTTGATGCATAGACAGTGTTTGCCTCCCTGTTTGATAAAGATAGTTGGAGAGGCATATGGGCTTTTGCTGCAACATATGATTCTATGGTTAAGTAGATCAGATATTGTTTCAGCATACTGTTCCTGCAACTGAGGCAGTACACAATGCCACAACTGTTGAATGGGTTTATCAGATGTTTTTGTTTGACTCCAATAGCTTTGCCAATGCTTATTTCATCATTATTGAAAATGTTGGAGTTATTTTTAATTGTAACATTTAAAGTTGTGATTTCATCTAATGTTAAGTGAAGGTGAGATTCTTTTGTTAGTGACAGTATTGCTGGTTTTGACATTGTTGTGGTTTCCAGCTGAGTTAACAGTAGTGGTTGAGTTTTGTTACAAATTTCTCTAGGAGAATTGCAGTTATAGTGATATTCTTTGCTAGGATTGATATGTACTTTTTAGAATTATTAAGTATCACTGGGACACAGTGGTTGTTGCCTATTAAAGCTAATTTGTTGAGTATGGTTAGTTGAGTAAAGCATACTCTGTATGCATTTGTTATCACAAATTTTCCATGGAATGGTCATTTAGATGTGATTTTAACAAGCTGCCAATGCAAGGGCTCAAGTCTTAAATTTTTGTCAAGAGCAAATTCCAAAGCATTGGTGCTCTTCTTTAATTGTTAATGTGTGATTAAAGCATTTGATTAAGCAGCTGTATTCAGTTAGAAAGTCTCTTCCAAGGATGATCTTGTATGGGAGAAGCAGGTTGTGCATGTTGATGATATGAACATCTTGCTTAAACTTGATGTTCTGAGTTGTTATTAAGGCATCCTTGACTATTCTTTTAACATTAACATAGTCTCCCAAAACATTGATAAGTCTAGACTAGTTTTAATGATGTTGTCTCTTGTCAATCCTATATTTTGTGCACAGTTGTCTGCCATGATTGAAATTGGATCACCACTGTTGATTGTAGCTTTGAGATTGCAGCTATTTATTGTTATTGGGATTAGATTGCATTCCAATAAGTCTGTGACAATCAATAGGTCATGTGCACCCATTCTATTTTAAATAGTCCTCTTTGTTTTTTTCATCTTGCATTTGTTCTACATCCTCAGCTGTGTAGCATCCTTCATTTGTGATAGCATATACAATTGTTTTGCAGTTTTTTTTATATGGCCTTTTTTGCCACATTGTAGGCATTTGATCAGATCATAGTCAAATGGTTTTTCCTTGATTGATTTTTGTATCAATCTTAGTGCAAGAACAACATTGTTGAGGTTGATTATTTGATGTACCAAATTGTCAATTGATTCTTTCATTATTTTCTAAGGTTAATTGGATGTTAACAGCTATATTTATTAGAGTTTGGATACTGTTGTTGGATTTACCAGTGCTACAAAATTACTAACTCCTCCTGTTATTATTACCCTATCCTACTAAGAGTTAAGGGTGAACAGGAGATCATGTTAGGGGAAGAGTGGCCACACTCAGCTGACCTGATACAGATAACCTTTAAGAAAGAGTCATATAAGAAGAGAGCCCTAACTAATATAGAGAATAAAGAAGCCCTAACCTACATGCTAAGTTAAAAACCAAAACTCATTGCAATTCTCATCTCATGCAATTTTGATGAAACCAATAAATGCTAATTTTGACTATGAATAAAATGCAGTACACAAAATCCCTAGCTGTATACCTAGCCTAAGTTAGAGGGAATATGCCAGTCAAGTTGTGCCATGTCTGGGGTTCCTCTAACTACAAGTATAGATTTAGAAACACATGATTTAAATAAAATATAAAGTCAAGCTAAAAAGTAAGACAAATTTACCAAGAATAAATGAAAGAACAAAAATGAAATATTCACACCTATTTATACAAAGTAAACTGGTACTAATAAACAAGATCATACTGTAAGAATATATGGACATATAATTGACAGGTATAATTCAGTTTTCTGCTAATACTTTTTACCTTACTGTAATTAGCAGAAATTTAAACTAAAATATATAGCACCATTTGTCATTTCATTTAATTAACAATTGGAATAATTTCAAAAGATTGCAATTAGAATTCTGTTTTGACAAATGCATCAAGATTTAGATATACTTGCAAAGTGCAATCCTTCAGAAAAAGTGGTCATTGTGTAGTGCTGTTTTCTTTGGTGCCATGCTGTTGCAAACTATATATTTCAAACAGTATGAGCCATTCACAGAATGTTTGTTCTTTAATATCAAATTTTCCAGTGAAATATTGAGACATCATCAGTAATTGATATCTGTTTTTAAAAGTTGATTGGGTAGCATAGATGTTCTGTTTTTAGATTTTGTGTTGAAAATAACATGAGGGGTTATTGTAATTGGTAAAAGAGGTGGTGATACAGCATGTCTGAAAGCAGAAAGACTTTGCAGCAGTGATGAAGGTATTATCTTTGAATGATGTGATCTTGCTATTGGAGGCTCATTTGGATTGAGGCTAGTAGCAGTCTCTAATGAAGTGTCTCCTTAAAGTAAAACCTGAAAAGGTTATCATTTCTAATGATAGAGCTAATAAAACAAATAAATTTTTCACTTGCTTTAATGATTTGAAAGAAAAGGACTTAGATATGCCACAACCATCTGAAATTCAGAACAACACAGTAGTATCTGAAAGAGACATATCTCTCATATTTAAGAACTTTGACCCCTCAAAAGCTAGCAGTGCAGACAATCTTCCTCATAAACTACTTAAAGCATGTCATTTGGAGCTGGGTGAAGTGTATAGTCACATCAATCAACAAATTATTTCAATGAACACTCATCCTAATGCTTGGAAGAAACCACTCATGGCAGCAGTTCTAAAATGAGGCAGTATTGATCCAGGAGTTGATAAAGGCTTTTGACACGTTACTTTAACCAATATCACTTCTAGATGTCTCAACAGGTTTCTGAATCCTCCAGTAATGAACTTGTTCAAATCTCTGATAAACTGGCTCCAATTTCCTTATCAGCATGGTTGTTCAATGGCCAATATGTGGCTTTGCCTGAAGAATTTTATTACCAGTAATTTCGATTACCCAATACCTTACACTGTATGTATTATCATTTTAGATTTTATGTCTGCCTTCAACACAGTATTACCAAACAATTTTCTCTGAAAAATGAAGAAAACTCCTGGGTGTTTAACTGGTCAAGATTGTATTTGAATGGCTGGTCTCAGACAGTTAAAGCAAGCAACAGATAAAATCCTCTAAAGCTATAATTGATGTTGGGGTTCCGCAAGGAGACCCTTTGTCACAACTCCTATTTATACTGCACCCAAGTGAAAATAATTCTTTAAACTCAGTATCAAAAGCCACGTCCATTGAAGCCCGAAATTTTATCATGATTATAATTGCCTAAAGTTACAGTATGCTGATGACACCAAAGAATGTTTTTAATTGAAAACCTCAACTCTGAGAGAGATCTAGTTTTGCGCAGTCAATGAAATGGCTTCCCGATTTGATCAAGAAGGTCTTATTTCCAACAGTGCAAAGAACAAGGTATTTTTTTACAGTAAACATCCTGGCTGAATAGACTCGCTTCTTTATATTGATAGCAATTCTCCTAAGAGTCGTGAGAAGCTAAAATATTTTGGTGTCTATTTACACTAGAAATTAACATTCAAATTTCACCTCTCTGAACTGGTGTGAAAAACCTACTACATCATCAATTCTATTTTGTATGTTACGAGGTACCTAAGTGATTCCACTTGAAATTACATATTCAATAGTTACATTGCGCCACATATCTTGTATGCAGCTCCGGTCTAAGCTTTCCATATAAGGGCTAAAGACAAGCAACGCATTATANCTCAACAGGTTTCTGAATCCTCCAGTAATGAACTTGTTCAAATCTCTGATAAACTGGCTCCAATTTCCTTATCAGCATGGTTGTTCAATGGCCAATATGTGGCTTTGCCTGAAGAATTTTATTACCAGTAATTTCGATTACCCAATACCTTACACTGTATGTATTATCATTTTAGATTTTATGTCTGCCTTCAACACAGTATTACCAAACAATTTTCTCTGAAAAATGAAGAAAACTCCTGGGTGTTTAACTGGTCAAGATTGTATTTGAATGGCTGGTCTCAGACAGTTAAAGCAAGCAACAGATAAAATCCTCTAAAGCTATAATTGATGTTGGGGTTCCGCAAGGAGACCCTTTGTCACAACTCCTATTTATACTGCACCCAAGTGAAAATAATTCTTTAAACTCAGTATCAAAAGCCACGTCCATTGAAGCCCGAAATTTTATCATGATTATAATTGCCTAAAGTTACAGTATGCTGATGACACCAAAGAATGTTTTTAATTGAAAACCTCAACTCTGAGAGAGATCTAGTTTTGCGCAGTCAATGAAATGGCTTCCCGATTTGATCAAGAAGGTCTTATTTCCAACAGTGCAAAGAACAAGGTATTTTTTTACAGTAAACATCCTGGCTGAATAGACTCGCTTCTTTATATTGATAGCAATTCTCCTAAGAGTCGTGAGAAGCTAAAATATTTTGGTGTCTATTTACACTAGAAATTAACATTCAAATTTCACCTCTCTGAACTGGTGTGAAAAACCTACTACATCATCAATTCTATTTTGTATGTTACGAGGTACCTAAGTGATTCCACTTGAAATTACATATTCAATAGTTACATTGCGCCACATATCTTGTATGCAGCTCCGGTCTAAGCTTTCCATATAAGGGCTAAAGACAAGCAACGCATTATATGGTTTCTTTGACACACTGGCCATATATTTGGTATAAGGAACAATTGCATTTATGATCAGATTAACAACGCCATTAGAAATTCTATGAAGAACCTGATCAATCATATTACTGCTGATATTACTCATCCTCTTTACAAATATTTTCTACTTTTGTCATTACAATACTATCTGCGCAGTGCCCACATAACAATCCCGTCTCGAACATCCAAATGGTACAACACTTTTGTAGCTATTGTATGTCACTTTCTGTCTGGATCCCTGATTCCCGATTTTTAAGCATTTGAAGCCCTTCTCTCCCCATTGGTCTATTTTTATCTAGTAGATCTCTGGTATTTATCAAGCATTTTGTATATCTATGCTTTCCTATTTTGTCTTCATTTTTAGCATTGTACTACAGGAAATAAAAACCTATTATTAAAAAAACAATGTGTTGATTTTCAGACACTCGTGAAGTTTCTAAGAAAAGAACAATGTGTATAAGCTATGAAAATTTTTATAGTAGTCATAAGAATTTTTTCATAGATAGTCTATAAGAATTTGTTCTACAAATTTCAAGTAAGTATAACTTCTAACTGTAGGCCTTAGACGAATAAAAAAGGAAAAGCTAATGACTGACATTGTTAATGTTTGATTGAAAAGAGGAAGCGTTGCAGAAGAAAAACCAGAGAAACTGCAAAATTTTGGTATAACTTTCTTATGAGAAAAAATAGAGCATCATTTGGGTTTTTGAATAATTCCTAGAATATGGCGTATTGGAACTTCAAAAAACCACGTTTGTAGGAAATAGTTTCTTGAAAACCGCCTAAATGAACTAAAATTTGCCATTAAAACTCCCTATAGTAAGAATCCATTACCATAAAAAATTAGCAGTAATAAAATTAATTTTATTGCATTTTTAAGTACTTAATAAAATTATTGCATTCAACGATAATTCAAGTGATTCTTATGACACTTGAGAAATAAAAAACCAATGTTTCAATTTTTCTAATCAAGCATTTCAAAATGCACCAATACTTCCTAACAATTTCCATATAAATTGACCAATCAACATGCATGAGACAATAAGATCAATTTGCGTTTTCAAATTTTACTGAAACACCTAACTTAATGGCATCGCTTGCAAAATTTATTCTACTTCTATGTCTAATAGAAAATACAAATTGTACTATGTACAGAACTATGAGCAATTGTAATACTAAAGCAGCCAAAATTGATATTTCCTACAAATTCAACCGAATGCAGCAGTGCATAACTAGTTGTGACACTCTGTATCTGTGCCATTTCATTGCATGGAATCAAAACACACTTGCTTGCCAAAGGTTTAGGATTGAAATCACTGAATCGCAACTTCAGCTTCCAATTGCAAACCGTTGTTTGTCTCAAGGTCATATTTTGCATCTCTAACTAAAGAATAGTGTATGAAAATCAGAATGAAGAAAATGTATATATATGTATATATATA
>CABFPE010000483.1:457015-469875 GCA_900660155.1 Hofstenia miamia
TATATATATATATATATATATATATATATTCATTAATTAATTGTTGAGTTAAATTTTTCATATGTATATATATATATATATATATATATATATAAATTGTATTTTTTGGCGATTTTACCTATGAAGTTTTTCTTTCATTGCATATTTCCTAAACATTTGAAAAATCATGTATTACCAAGGAACAAGCAGTTCATGATCAAGTGATGTATGATATATGAACTTCATTCAAAGTTTGACATCATGACCAGTGAATGCAACAGATTTAAGTTTAATATCTGACTTAAAGAATTAGTTCATGCACCAATTTGATTTCATAACTCTATGTAAACTGGGCTTGTTTGTATTCCTCAGTAATGGGTTGAGGACTTCCTCACTACCTTCTAACTCAGCATTGAATTATGACATTTAAGCAAAAGTTTAGTTATGGCTATTTGCCAATGGTGCTTTATTTTAGTTGTGCCCATTACTTTGGGAGTTTAGTTTTAGTTGCAAAATTGTTACTATTGCTACAGTGTGCATATCAAAATGTCATTTTGACGAATTGTAAAATTAGTGTAGGAAAATTGAATTTGAACAGGAGGCATGAATGTTAATATTTACTATAAATTAGAAAAAGTGTTTGTAAAGGGGATTATTAGCTTTGGTTTGTTTGTGTTGATTACTTACTATCAGTGTGTGATTATTTCAACATCTCTTCTTTGCAGTTTGTGGTTTTTGTGAGTTAATTGAGCATCATCACAAATTCAATTACTAATAAGAAGGACTTTAAATACAAAGAGTTTAGAAGGACCTGTGTTATCTTTTCATACATTAGTTTGGCAATTCTATTGAAGACCACTCATGTACTACAACAAAATCAGGTTATAACATTATCATTATGTATATGTTTTAATTATTATTATATATATGATAAATCAAGCCTAGGCTTTGGGAGGAGCGATTCGCCATGCGAGAAAAGAATTGCCATGGTCACACTCCGAATAAGACCTAGGTGTACAGTTAATCAGAAATTAATTATTGAGCATTTGATCATTATTCATGCATGTACAAAGCAAAGAGCATTGTGAGGAAACAGAAGGCAAAAACGCTTTTAGGATTTTGTGATTGTAATTATTATCTATATGAGGTGAGGTGCTAACAACCATAATGGGGAGGTGGAACTTGATATGTGAAAAACAAAGTAGTAACAATATTGAAACGGTTTATTTTAACTCTTGTTGTTACACTAAATGATATAAATGATTAATAGTTGGACGTCAGCTGGAGGCCACGCTGTTGCTATGTTATCAAAGTACCATTGTATCATTGAAATTGAGTCCGCACCAAAGGGTTGGTAGTGTTGTTATCTAAATTACAACAAAATTAGTCATTAGGTTAGGGAAACCTAAATAATAGTTTGCAGCCATTAATATCTTTTGCACGCATTAGTCCCTACCATAGGTCTACATGTATAAAAGGGCCATCTGTAAGGTCAAAGAGATATTACACAAGGCTGTTACACTGCCAACATTAAAATCCTCAATGCTTATAGTGAAAATAAATCTCCTAATGTATGCCTTATCAATAGCAAAAATGGAATTGTTAAATTACATTGACAATTTGCTCACCCATCTAGTTCACAATTGAAAGCTTGGTTAGAAATGCTTTCTGCAAAGTCAGTGAAATTGAAAAAGATGTTGATCTTCTTTCGGAAAATTTAAAACATTTCAAAAGTATAGCTGACCTTTAAATTGATCCATGGTTGGTCCTTGCATGCAAATGATTTTAATCAAGTTGTTTATTTAGATCTGCATCAGCTGGGAGTAAATCAGTGGTACATACATATTATTGGTAGCTTTTTAATGTTCATAAATTTGGAAAAACGTTTTGTCCTTTAAAACTAGACTGCTTAAGGTTCACCAACAAGTGTTTCCTTATGGAATTTTGGACATACTTAGCAGTTACATAATTTTCGATTTTCATATGTTCAATAATAATTATATTTGTGAATGAATGATGTCATAACATTCACCACTAGAGGGAAAAAAAATTTAGTAACAAAATCTCTTGTAATGATTACTGATACGGATGGTGCTATTTCTGCGGATATGAAACACAAAGCAAATATTCTCAAGGAAATACCGTCATGGTAGACTTCTCTCTGCTTCCAATACGCACTCATTTTTGCATATCAGATATTGACATTCAACCTGAAAGTGTGCGTCAATCCTTTGCTGACCTGGACCTCAAAAAGTCTACAGGACCTGTCGGCATTTAGTGTTGAACACTGAAGTCTTGCAGTGACTCCATTTGTATCTCTTATCATTGCTATTTTCTGAAGCCATGGAAAATTGTTTAATAACTTCTGAATGAAAAAAGGGTAATGTGACTCCAATATACAAAAGTAAGGGTGACGGTTTATTCAAAAGTAACAATTAACAATAACAAGTCGGTTTCTAATAATATGTTTGTAAACACGTAATTAGCAAATTGATGGCATAACAAACTTTCTTCATTTCACTAATTTCAATTTCGAACTTCTAAGGGTTTCTAAAAGACTTGTACCTTTTGTACATTTTGTTAAACAATATGAGATTTGATGTCTGGTATTGATCCATAATATTTTTGAAACTTATATTTCTAACATTTCTTTAATAACACTTATATCTATTCTTATTCTCTTTTTAGTTAGTTGCTTGTTTGATCGAAATGCTTCAACAAGAGATTTACAGTCCGTTATTGCAACAATAGTTAAATGAACATTTGTCGTGAATTCAAGGACTTTATTTATGTACATGGTTGTATCTAGGACATTGCTTAGAGCAAGAGCTTCTGCTGAAAGAGTGCTTTTTACAACTCTTCTTATTTGAAATGATTGTCAAAATAAAGGATTGAAATCTAGGGCGTCATTTTCCACAACAATAAAATAACCGCCATCTCGTAGATTACCAAATGCTGCATCAGAAAATACAATAAATTTAAGTTTTGACACATGCATAATATTTTTAAATTACTAAGCAAGTTTCAGTCATATTTAAATTGCCAAAAAATTTATTCAGCTCAAGTACGTGTTGTCCTGTTTCGTTTTTAAGACAACCAGAAGGGCAAATACTTTAAACATGCAATCAGGTGGAGTTTGTCCAGCAACCCATTGAATTTATCAAAAAGCTGCAAGAAAATCTTTTAATTGAGAAGCAGTTAGTTGTTTGTTTCAATACATCAAATCTTATCTCATTTAGACCATCTGCATATTCGTTTTGACTAAAAAATATAGTGGTTTCTTTTTAAAAAACATGAATACCCAGGATTTTAAAACTGTCAGTTTCTTTTTGAGCAACATGTATTGTGAAATTTTGACATCATATTTCTTTCAAATATGTAACTACCAACCCAGAAAAAGTCATACACATGTATTGGTTAACCCCATCAATAACACAATTGTGTAGAATCTGCGCCTGGCTGAGGTTGATGAAAGCCCAGTGATATGTAACCTACACTTGCGGTGGTCTCTATAGTGGGTGCAACTCTATTGTTTACGTTGGGGGGTCTATTGTTTACGTTGGTAATTGATTAACTTGATTTAATTACATTGAACTATATTCTAATTGCAACTGCATTGTAATTGTAGGAGTAATGGAAATCTATTTAGATTGATGGCATCTTACTGGGCTGAAGCCTGAAGCAGAAAGATTGCATTAAAGGAACAATCAAAGACATATGCTGATCACCAGGTACCAGAATAATGTTATTGGCTCATGGAAATTACTCAGTGATGGTAATGTGCGGTGCTTCCCCTTGTTGCTTACCCTTGATAATTTTGTAAATGGATTGTTTTTGTTGTTGTTCGCAAGAGGGTAACAAACACAACTAGAATTCTTTAGCTTGTTATCATGTCTACATATAAATAATCCCTTACACTTAAATATGTACATGATCTTGAATACATGTAAACAATTGATGCGGCCATCATAAATACAAAGTCCAGAGGTCCACAATCAATAATTAACATTAAATATAAGTGTGTTTGTGGACACCTTGTATGCATAATAGTTCTTATTCCCTACAAATTTGGATCTAAACAAGGGGTTGCCCTACGGGTAGCTGTCCAGCAATTTAATTCAATTACTTATAAAGACAAGTGAAACAATAGGAAAGCTATGTGATAAAAATCCCTAATTGTAATCTTAACCAAGCATACTTTTGTTAACAAAACATCAGCTTGAATGATAATTAGATGGAGGTGGCAAGCCCAACACAGAGCCTGATAATTGACTTTGGGGTTCTGTGAAATCCTTGTATGCTTTGATGTTTAGCTTTCCATTTGCATTAATTATCAAGCCTATACAATGCACGATAAATCCAAAGTAATTTAATTATTTAGCTATGATTAATCTCTACTCATATTATTTTTATTAAAATATGCAAGCAACTTAACATGTAATGGCCTTTGAAATTAGATTTTGTTAAAGTGGTCTCATCTGCTTTTCGCCACAATTAGTTTAACCAGTTCGTCACTTATTATTTGCCAAACAGCAGTTCATTGAATCGGTTCACAGTTACTCCCATCAGCACTTGACCAGTTGTGGTTCCTGTGGGGATGACGTCAGGGTTGAATCACTTTCATATCTCCATGGTTCTTCCACCACTTACACCTTCCCCTGGAACTCCAAGTGTCTCACCACCCTTGAATCAGCGTTGTGGACTCTCAGAAGGAAAGTTGTGCTGCTGTGCACCAGTTCTCTGTGCGCCCTTGAATCGACTGTGCAGATATCTGGTGGGAGAGGCTATTTGTCCGTTTGTCTCCCTGCCCTTGAATTGGCCTTGGGGACTACTAGGATGCCTTCTCACTCTACGCCGTCTAGTCATTGCCTCTTCATTCTTGTCCTTTCGGCCCTTGAATTGACATCCGGTTTGAGAACTTCTGCGTACTCTCCTTCTTCTGTTCGTGGCTGAGAGCTCCTCCTGTTGCTGGTTCCTTCACTCTCTTCCTCTTCGGTGGGCCATCATTTTCTTCTAGTTTGCTAAATTCAGTTAGTACATTTAAGTCCCATATCTCAGGGTCGTATATAGGTTTATTTCTTGCTGTCCTTTGGAGCAGAACTCTCTTGTGTTTTCATCTCTGATATCTGCTGTGAATTCCTCATCAAATTCTTCTTGGGTAAACTATCTAACTCACACATATTGTATATAATTTCGTTGCCATTAATTCGGCATATTTTGAACTCGGTATTTTTGTCTATCTTCCTCTCTTCAATGTCTGTCATTGCTCTTTTCAGATTTTGAAAATGTAATAGTCTGTCATTGTCTAACATATATTCATTATTTGGTAATGTTTGTGTTATTGTATGGGGTCTGGACCATACTGTTTTTAGTTTCCAGACTTGGTTTGTGTCTGTAAGCTTCATTGGTGTAAATGCATATACCTTGTCTCCTACCTTATGTGCCTGTCCATAGATTTTTTTATTATAATTACATTGTTGTCTCACAGCTGACTTCTTTATATTGTGACACATTGTTTCGTGGATCCCTGTAATCTGCTTTCTTAGTTTATTTACGTACTTGTTGTCTAGATTTTTGTTGTAATTGGTGTACTGTATTGATAACGGTGTTGCTGCCTCTCTTCCAAACATTGCTTTATTATAATATTTTCTACCATCTCAAGCAGTGGTCTGCCACGGCGGAAAATATTGAAGCCACTCTTGGCCGTAAAATATTTATTGTATACAATATTCACCAACATTTCTCACAATTTTCAAAATCACCTTAGATATTACTGAGCTAGTGATTATAAAACCGACAAAAGGGGCAACACTGTTTTAGCATTTTTAATGAGGAATCAGCACGGTGGTAAATCTTCGGCGATGATGTGTCAATTGCAGTTCTTTAGTGTTGTCTAAAGACAAATAGTTAATCATTGATCGTTGTTTGTTTTGTTTGGCAGCAGAATCAGTGATCCATCAGGGTATTGTCTTAGAATATTTATGGAGCAGACTTCGAGTGGATTAATAAATGGAAATTGTTAGTCTTACTGTCACCCTGACCCTTATCAGAGGTGCAACCAGATTAGGATGTTGACTATTTTGATACACTATGATTTGTGATCAGATTCCCATTCTTACGATGATTATAACATTAGTTTGAAAGTTTGGGACAAATTGAAGTGATATCCAGGTGGCACCATAGAAAGGTGTGTTAAACTGTTTGCAAATCAAAGTGCTCAAAAACATAAACAAAAATATTTTCTTATTATCTTTGACAATTTCGTAATTTTTTTGATTCTTAATTATTTACTCATTTAGATGGAAACGTGAAAAACCTACTGGAGCAATGTGTTACAAAAGAACTTTAAGGATTTCAAGCTTAATAAAATACAACGTTCTACAAATGTAGATGTGCTACGCAGATACAAGTCCATCAGACATTGTAATCCTAAAAGGCTTCAAAATGACATTTTGAACAATCTAGTGAAGAAAGTCACAGACATATGGAAGAAGACATATTTCACATTGTTTCATCAGACCAACATTAAGCTGAAAGTTGGAAAGTGTATTAGAAATCTAAATTTAGTTCAAAAGAGCAAGCATAAAGTTATTAAAACTGAGCTGTCTTGGTTTTGAAAAGACACTAAAAAAGAATCGTTTTCTGAGTAATGAGAGAACAGCTTGGGAGTTAAAATTTCTTTGCGATGAAAAATGTGATTGTAAAATGTACATTGGAGAGAAAGAAACAGATATTGAGGTTTGTGAAGCAAGATCAAGAAAGTGAATCACACGAGACAACAACAAAGAGAGATTCCAGAATGTTGAGAATATTAATGATGAAGAAGAGTGTTTTTCGAATGATTCAGGATCTGAATTTGAGTATGAAGATGACCATGAACTCATGCTAATAAACAAAGATTTTCTACGAAAAAGTCGGCGGATTAATAAGATTAAGGTTAGGGTACAATTTAGCATAAAGTTAGAGTTTTATTTAGGATTATGTCTTGGGTTAGGGTTAGTAACATAGCTAGAGTTAGATCAGGAGTTAGGGTTATGGTTTAGTATATTCAATAAAAACGGTAGTAGCTTTATTCAGTACTCAACTGTCTTATGCATAATGCAAACTGTAAGAATAACACTGTTTGTTAACATAGTAGATTGCAACCTGCAAGCAACAAATAATATGTATACGTCAGGTTATTATTTTGATAAATTAGCTTCATTACATGAAATATTGATTTCCCATGCTATCTTAATATATTGCATAAAAAATATTTTTAGCAATTGCTCTAAATTGTTAAATTAGCCAGAATTTTTATACCTTCACGAATTCTTTCTGCATCGTGAAGCAATACGCATTGTAGTGCTGCCTTTCTTAAAGCCAATGTTTGCTAGATTTTGGGGCAATTTGCATTTTTCGCCCATATATTTTCTTGAGAAGTCATAGAAAAAAGTATTTTTAGCGATTTCTCTAAATTGTTCTGCATTTTAATGCTGTCACTTAACTTTGTTGTCAGTAATAAGTTTAGCTTCAAAAATAATTATGCTGTAAAATTATTTTGTGACATCAATGAATGGGGTTAAGGAAAATCATGACCATGCGGGTCAACACATGAGTCGGGTTAAAATTTAATTTTTCCCAAAAACACTAAATCTTTGTTACAAGTATTACAAAAATACAGAATATATTACAAATGTTCGAAATGCCTTAAAATTTGACCTAATCCTAAAAATTGACTTTGTTAAAAAATGCTAGTGGGGTCAACCCTGTTCGCAATATTTCAGAATGAACCAACTCATTTGCCTTAATAAACACGGTGAACATAGCAAATCTAACATTCAGAGAGAGCAAGATTTAAAATGTTCAATTTATTGTTTCATATTTTTCTTTTAATTTATTCTTTTGAAAAATGTAATTCAATTGCAGGGACATTTTAAAATATAGGTTCTGATGAATTTTTAAATTTTTGGTGGTTCCTAGAGTAATGTTTCACATGTTTCCAATGCACAAATTTAAAAATATAGAAAAGATGAATTTTTAAATTTTTGTGGTTCCTAGAGAAATGTTTCACAAGCTTATAATTCCTCATCGCTCCAGCCCCTGGGCGCGTTCGGTTACTAATTGCTCACATGGGCTTTCGATCCGAATGCCTGAACATTAGGAATCAAGAGAATTTAAAGCTTTTCTTTAAAAGTTTCTAAGTATTTAAATGCACAACAATCCACCTTAGTACAAGTTGTCAACATTACTGGAGTACGTCCATATGTCCGAATTTCTAAATTGTTATAAGAGACTTGGAAATTTGCAAACACGATTTGTCAAATTAATAGGAAATAGGCAGCTTGTGGGTAAATATTACATTGTTTATTTCCTCTAAATTCTCCTACAACATGAAAGCAATCGATTGCATTTTGTTTATTAATTTGTTTATTTCGCATTCGGAATCATTTCGCAATATTCTCTTTCAGGCCTGTTGTTGATTATCAATTTAATAACTAAGCGAACTGAAATACTATAATTTAATAAACATGAAATTGCTAATGAATTTATTTTTCATTCCTCAGAATGTTTTTGGTTTTATTTTTAAATTTGAAGACATCTGACAAGTTTTTCACTAAAAACAGACGTTCTTCAAAGGAAAGTTTTATTTTATGTATCTTAACAACTAAAAGTACCTTGTAGAAAATGTTCGAACGCTAGAATGTCTAAATATTTAATTTTGTTCGATATAGGAAAAGTATATCTTAATAAGTTATATAAACATGTCTAGAATGATATTTTGGAATATTCGAAAATTTTGAACTTATTAGATTAGTATACAGAATTTAGTGAAATAAAATCAACTAAATCTAATTTATTTTAAACATGCAACACAAATACGATTAAATTACAAAATTATTTAATGTAAATTATAAGTAAAAGTCATATTTCTTCTTTGCTTTTTCAAGCACTGAAATCTTCAATTCTTCCAACGCGATGTTCTTCTTCTGCTTTCTTCGTCTGTGCAGGTTTTCTATGCAGCGTTTGCGTTCTTCATCTAGACAACCATTATGAACACGTTCCTTTTCGATCCAATCACCAACGCAAGATTGTATCATCAAGTCGAACGATTTCAGCATTTGCGAGATCTGACGTACAGAATAGTTGAATTCTCGAAATGATTTGAGCCGCCCACTCCAATGACACACTTGGAAGAGCAATTCAGTTCTTATATCAGGAAGACGAGCGCATTTTGTAGAAATCGATTGGAGAATGTATTTGACAGCTCTTTCGGAGATTTCTTCATTGGAGTCGAAGCAAACTTTTTGAATGACACTTGGTAGCTCATTGCTATCGATGCCTTCGTGAAAATTATTCGAAAATGCGTTAGAAGCGGCGATCTTCGATGCAATAAATCTTGCGTCCTTTTCAGTTTGAGAAAATCGGTCGCTTGCGAATGTTTGTCCTGATTGGAAAATTGCAAATCCAAGCCAGCCTTCATCATATTGCTCGACTTTGTAAGATACTTCAAAGAAATCATCATTTGATACCATCATTCGATATGAGCGACGAGGATGGATCTGAGAGTGCACTTTACTGAACGAAACTGGAAGAGACAAACGTCGTTTGAAAGGCATTGCTGTTGTGAAGGATGAATACAAATTTACCTGTCTATATATACTAAATTTGGAAAGAGATTAAGGCGGTAACGACGGGAGATCGCCGGGAATAAAATTTGTTCGCTTCGCCGAACAAACGATTCCGATCTTTTAGCGCGCGCTGGAAGACGGCGGGACGCTTGTTCAAAGACTACCGTTTCGTTGAAGAATTCGATCTATTTCCGCTCTCCCCTTTTCGGCTTCTATTCAAAGCGTTTTGCAATTAGAGGTCTTACTAATAAAGCGATTAGAAACAGCATCAAAGCGAACTGAATTTCTTAATTTTATTTTTAGAACTTATTTTTTTTATCTTTATTTGTTTTATTTTTTACTATTTTAGACTGCGTTTGTCTTTAATTGAATACTTTATTTTTATAATATTACGAAGTCCTATCTAGTCAAAATTACTTAATCTTTAGCTTATGTATTTAAATATTCTAAGTTTTATAGGATCTTTAATATTTGATTAACATTTCCAATTTTGTGAGCACCAGTATATGTAATGTAATTTCAGCACATTTATTTTGGTTTTGTTGTAAGTTTAGCGTTAAATTTAGAAATGAGATAGTAATACAAAAAATGTTCAGTAATTTTTTTTATAAAATTTTGCTTTTTTCTTAAACAGTGTTATATTATTTTTTAAAAATGCACACATTTACAATCGAGTGTTACTATCACAATTGACACGTGTGCAAATCGATTTTATACAATTGTGAATATCAAAAGCAAGTTAACTGAACAAACTCGATCATAAATAGGATCAAATTCATGTATTTTCTTCAACAAAATTTCTGATTCAATGTGAACCTGATTTTAAAATTCATTTTTACCCATATAAGATATTAGGGAATAAGTTCAACAAAGAAATCAAGACGTTAAGTAATATTTATTGATAAGTGGGTTAATGGATTCGATAGCCTGATTGATATGGAAGGCTAAATCCTGAAGTTGTGCTAAAGAACATTTGAATGAAATCTGAATGTTTTCATGTGTATGGAGCTTTATTAAATATCCCTCTTGGTTCCGCATATTCAAAGCACTGGATTGAATTATTTCATCTAATCGCCAATCCATGTCAGGGACTGTAGGCCCTTGTTCTAAATGAAATCGATTAGATAATACAATAATAGTAATCAAGAATGAAGTTTGTGACACTTAAATTTTATAATTGATTTTGGATACTTGTAGTCATCTGAATTAAAATATATCGGGGGTTTCACAATTTAAAATCATTCAATTTTCCGGTTACAGATGTCGTATATTCAATGTTTAGTAATTTAATAACAAATGGATTAAGGAATGTTGCAGTTTATGAGGAGCATTTAATTACACAACAAAATCGTCAACGTTTACGCTCATTTACCAATTTAATGTAAGTGTTTGACTGTGAACACAAGAGCCTAATTGAAGGGTTCGGTGCATTACCATGTTAAGTGCATTTTTTCCATTTTTGAGTGAAATCATTTTAAAGTCTGGCGGTGTTTGCTAACATTTAGTTTTTAATCTTTGTATTGGTTTTTTATCTAAATTATAATATTTTAAGTAAAAAGATATACATGCATAATTCAAAATTATTAATTCATAGAAATCGATCGATGTGTGCATTTATCATGTTAATGCAGATAACATTTGTTAAATCAAAAGACATTATTTGATTTTGATATTTGATAAATTTAAAACAAAAACGATTTTTTTCCAACTCACTTTGAGCCAATAGTCATCTAAGCATACTAAATGTCACTGTGCTTGTTACTGAGATTGAAATCAGGTACAATCGACTCGTAGAATGGTCGTGAACACAAGGAACAGGTTGTCCTGGGGATTTCCGTAGATCACGTAGCAGGTTTTTGATGAACATGTCTTTGAACTCATCATGTTAAATGTTATGCAGTTAAGTGCAGTTAACACTAATGTGTACTGGAATTTTCGTACTTAACATGTTTAAGCACCGAGATCTCATAAACCAATTCGAATTTTTTGGTGTTAATATCATAAAGCATGACCCGATTAAAACAAAAATATACAAAATTTTTAAAATGTCACTGAACATTGTTAATTGTAATGGAAAACAAACACATCACTTGCTTTTTTGAGACCTCTTTCGTATTTTGATTAACTATGGCTAGTTTCAAAATAGTATAATAATATAATGTATTAGCTTTGAATAAAATACCGCATTTTCTGATCACCACATATGTTACAAAACAGAGATGCTTTGAATCTTCAGATCTCATAAAATACAACGCAAAGGTGTGATCAATCTAAATATAGTGTTGTTATAGGCTTTTGTAGGCTAAAACATTGGAAATAAAATATCTTTACTTTATAGAATAGAATAGAATAGAATAAAATAGAATAGAACTTCACTTTACTGAATTTGGATGGCCTCGAATGATAAGTATAACACTCATATAGGGGAAATTGCAGTTTACTATAAGGTGAGCGCTGGTTTGAGATATCCCAAAATTTTATTAATGAAAAGTATCTTATGAAATATGAAGCATCATTAATACAATATAAACGTTTTCCATTCTTAGTAGAATAATTTTCGTCATAAACATTAGCTGCCCATTTGATTTGTGAATCAATTTTATTTATTAATGAGTGGTTTATGTTATTAAATAAGATATTACAGTATCTGTAATGACTTAATACTAGAGAGTTAACTAACATTAATTTCATTTTTGCATTTATAAAATTGCCTATATGCGCAATAGTTTTAATTCCCATTGCCATTTTGCGTAACACTATGCGTATGTGATTTGAATAGTTTAATTTATTGTCAATTGTTAATCCAAGATATTTGGTAAGGCATCAGAGGTGGAGTGACCTTTGCGAAAGCCGAATTGAGTATTCGAAAGAATCGAGTTGTTATAGAGATAAGTGTTAATTTGGTCAAATATTAGTTTTTCTAAAATTTTTGCAAAAGAAGAGGTAATTGATATAGGCCGGTAATTGCAACATCTTAAAGGGTTATCTTTTTTATATATGGGAGTAACATTAGCTAATTTTAATATTGATGGAAAAGTATTTAGTTTTATGCAGTGATTGATGATATGACATAAAGGACTAACGATGAATTTTGCACACTCTTTAATACACCATGCCGATATTTCGGAAGGTCCGCTTGATTTATTGGCCTTTAGCTTAGCTATAGCTTTAAGAACTTCATATCGGGTCACAAATCTGAATGAAAAAGAATTTTGGGGAACTTTGTATCTAGATTTTTCAGGTATAAATGGCAGCGAAGGTCCAAGATAT